>JAMWET010002899.1:302500-307500 GCA_024036415.1 Prochilodus magdalenae
GAGCCCAAACATATCAGCACAGTAAAAATGAAATATCTTTAGTTGTATTTTGACTCATTTGTGCTTAAAATACTTTAATAATGAATGTCTGTCTGGGGATATGTAGTTTTTTTTTTTTGTTTACTCTGGGGGGGTCTCGGCATGTAGAACTGACCCTGTCATGTGTAACCAGACTAGGTGTCACTGTGATCACAAGAATGACCAAAAGCACGTTCTACTGGAACCTGTTCAACTGTGTACACTAGTTGGATCCCACTCTTCCCTGCATCATTTTTGTGGCCGTGTATGTGCATTTTATGTATATATATATATATATATATTTATGAGTCTCCAAAAAATATACATAGGAAAGGTTGAGCACAGCTTGTAAGCTCAGCCCGACAAAAAATAAGACACCTGTGAAAGAAAAACAAAAAACACAACTCGCTAATAGCATGTAATACCTCCACATACATACATAACAGCTGGGATTGGATTGGTCCTGTACTGGACAAGTTTCTCGATGTAGGCCACATGGTGGATGCCCTCCCTGGCACAATTCTGCAGAGGATTTCCTGTTGGTAGACCCGTATGACCGTACGCTTCCATACACCTGCAGATTCAGCTACTTCCTGCACACTATGGTCTTTGGCCACGCCCACATGCAGCCACTCCTTTTAGCCAATCATTAACATCTGATTTGGAGCATCTACCACACATGGAATGAGACATTTCCTTCACTGTAGCACCTCTTCTCAATCTGTTACTCCTGTTGACTGTTGCACACCCCACAGGTATTCATAGCCCAATCATCCACGTGCAGCGCCGTCTGCAGAAGCCTGATGTTACTACCACCTTCATTTTTTTAACTGGTGAGCTTATAATCTCCATAGAACAGCATGCTTGATCCCGAGCATGGGCTAGTGGGCTTTAAAACCCCCTTAGCATTGGACTCTGGAGCAGTGGAACTGTGTTGGCTGTAGTAATGGAGCTCCATCCAAAAGCTTTCGGATGAGATGGAGCGATCCAGAACGGATGATCGTCTATATCCATACCTGACCTCCAAGAGTCCTCCTAATTGCTCCCTGACAGAATGAAATTTTCAAAGACGATGCCTTAAATAAAAATGTATTTATATATATATATATATATACAGGCACACCCTAATCTACAAGTGGTTTTTTGACAGGCAGTTGCATCTGTTTCACTTCAGCTGTCAACCACGTTTTGCAATAAGATGGAAGCTGCTAAGGAAGAAAAGCTGTTCTTATCTATTGTTCTCCAGTCTAGAACCCGTCTCCATTGCTGCGGAGCCACCCCCGCATGAAAACGGGAGGGCTCTGGCCACGCTTGGCTGAGGAGGGGAGGTGTTCCAGCCATCAATTCCGAATCATATCTTTTTCTCCTCTCCCTCTGCCCCCTTTTTATTGACTGCGCTCAACTGTCTTAGAGCACAGAAAGGCCAACAGGGGCTTTTGCTGGGATTTGATGGACTTTTTTCTCTGGGCTGCAGCGGGATTATGCTAAGAGGCCCGTTCTGTTCCAACTGTTTTTCTTTAAAAGGCGAAAGACGTTTTTTTTTGGCAGGGGGTGGGGGGTGGTGGGTGGGTTTGGGGTTGGGTTTTGGATCTGATTAAGGACATACTGACCGGCCGGTGCCATTATCAACCTGCTATTGTACTAATACATAGCAGCAACCTAACCCGCTGTCTTTTGTGTTTCAGGATTAAAATGGCATTTTGGCGTAGTAAACCTAAAGAACAGCGAGGGCCTTGGGCCTACAGGAACAAGTCCTTTTACAAAGCTCCATTTTTGTTTGTTTGTTTGATTTTCAGTTGTCAAAGTTACCACACCATCTGGGAGATGATGGTTTGAAGTAGGCACTTGCATGTGTATATATGTGGTTGGTGTGGCTCACCAGATAAAACCACCACCCACCAGGGAGTCCATTGGGAGATGATGACTCTTAGCTGTGTTACTACATTGTGCTACACCTGTAAGTCCTTGCAATTCCCTTATACAGTCAGCCTAAATGCATATAAATCCCTTATAAAGCTAAATATATTTGTCCACTTATCGAAAAACAATTGAACCCAGAAGGAGGTGTGGGATTGCAGTGCTATTGGGAAGGTTACCAGGTTACCAGGAACAATAAGTGATGATAAGTTTAGACTGACATGGGGAATATTTATTGAGCTACACATACAGAAGTAGTGTCTCTCAGTATGGTGTCGGGCCGCCATGTTTGCTAATGCAACATGCCAGACGTCTTAACATGGAGTTGTAGAGGTTCCTAATGGTTCTTGATGTGTGATGCATGACAGCAATGCATTATCTTGGCGCTGACCACCATTGCAGTCTTTGATAACGTTGATTTGGTGTTAAGGGCAGTTGTCATAACGATCGGTCTGTGCGCATGTAGTCCTGCAGCGTGCAGCCATCTGCTAATGGTACTGGCTTATGAGGGACATCACTGCTCACTGAATGTCCGCAGTCATGGCTGTTGGGTCAGTCAGGTGCAGTGATGAGTCCCGTCCTCATTGAGGAGCGTGAAACCTGAATCATCCACATGTCTTACAATGTCTACATATATATATATATATATATGTGTGTGTATGTGTCTGTGTGTGTGTATTTGTGTGTGTGTGTGTAATGCTTACAGATCTAGAGCAGCAGCAGTCTATGCTTCTGAGCTGTTTACCAGTCAAATCTGAAGAGTCAGCGCTGGTTTACACCCAGGAATACGATTTCAAATTCAATTCTCTGCTGCTGTTAAGCGTGTGATATGGAGGTGACAATCAGCCCTCCCCACTACACCACATACCCTCCCACCCCACCCCACCCCACAGTCTGTTGCTCTCCACGCTCCACCCAGCCTGCTTGTCATTCTTCTCTCAATCACTGGGAGCCGGAGAGGTTGGGACAGTTTAGAACAGAGAGTGATGCTGATAAGTGGACCTCGTTGTGCTCGTTCAGCCAATTACTAAATATTCCTTCATGAAGGCATCATGACATGCTTGAGTTCCCGGACTGATGTCTTTTTCTTTCCCCTCCCTTTACCCATCACTGTCTCTCCACTGGTGAAAGACAGGCTACTTGTGACTGAAGAGCAGTCATCTTCTAAGCTAAGTTGACTCGGGAGTTTGGAAAATGAGTTCTCATACAAGCACAATGTTTGTGATGGTATTGACATGTTGGCATGTGAGTTGGGTTTAGTTGCCTCTTACTGTTGGGGGTGTTTTGAGATGTGGTTATATCTGTATGAATGAATGATGCCGTAGTAGGGCACTGTTGCAATAACTGCTGTAGAATTCAGCCTGTTAAAGCGATAGTTATGCAGAAAGTCTGACGTCACTCTGAAGTCACCCTTACCCAAAAATGCCAAGTAGCTAATATAGCCAACACAGTGTAGCCCACCAATTAACATTAAATGGGAATGTTTATAAAGCAAAATACACACCTATACAAGATTTACATGTACAAACTAAACTCTGTTGTAGACATGGTGACCCCTGGTTCCCATCACCACCAATGTAAAGCCTTCTGAGTCTGTACAATCAACCATTTCACACCAAACCACTCTCACTGACTCATTAAAAAAATTATGAGAAACTTAAATGTGTCCCTGAAATTTGTTGGGGAAACTGTAATACTAAATTTTACTCAGTACCACTCAGCACTAGGAGCAGTGAGGCTAATATACAAGAGAAACTACAGCTTGTGTTTGAAACTCGAGCACACATGTCACTCGTGTGGTGCAGATGCTTTAATTAATTCGATGCTGCCGAGAGGGAGTCGGGGGTGGTCTTCAGAAACAGTACCGACGCAGACAGCCTGTCCAGACAGAATGCTCATGGTCAGAAACCTACATGTGTACACAGGCGAGTCGAGTGTCCAGTCCGTCTGTCAGTCTGTGCCTCCTCCACTTGACAGATTGGCCAGACATTTCCAATTTGCCCGTATTGACCAGCGAGCTAAAGCCTGGCATTGCATCGAGCTCTGTTAACACTTTGACTTGTTTGTCCTCTTTTACTTAATTAAGTAAGGATAAATAATGACCTCCTTACGGGAACCAGCAGAGCAGGAGCTGTCCCCCCCCTCTTTGCCCGTCCAACCTGCTGACTCCAAGCCCTTTTCTTTGATGACATTACCTCTATCGCTTGGTGCCACTTTTTTTTCCTGTCCTTCGTTTTTTTCCCCCTGCTTAATTTCACTTGAACTTGACTTTCACACCACGGAAACTGCTTCCACGGTCATTAAGGACTTTCACTATGTGAGGCCTGCGTGAATGGTCTACACTCTAAAGGCCTTCGGTCATTTCTCCTGATCACAGCTCATTTACAGCCATTAAAAAAAGCATTCTGTATGAAGCCGTTTATATATGTTACTGTAGTCAGCCGTGTATTGTCACCCTCCCAGTCTGCTTTGCAAGTAGCATGTAATTGCTGATGAATCTGATATTTTTAGCATCACAGCTGGACTGTTTTACACCAATCAGGAATCCAGTAGGTCACATTTATTACAGTGAAGCATTTAGAGGCTTATTATCCTACTAATAATTTGTCTAATAAGTTAATAATAAGTTATCTATTAACTAATAACTAATAAGTTATCAAGCATGGAGTGTTGCCACAGCAAGACACAGTATAAATAAATAATGGCACTATGGTTTCTAATCTGACATGACAAGAACAATGTGAACGATAAGAAATACCAAATAGTTCGATTCCAGGATAAACGAATGGGCAGGGCTAATCTGTTGTAGGCTGAATAGGTTGGTGTATGCACACGCGCTGGTTCTTGTAGCATCACAGATAAGGCAGATTCAGAGCAGACTCAGTTGAAAGAGTGAGTGGTAGAGTGAATGGTACATTTTTGAAATCTTGTCATCATATAACAATAAAACAGCTGAATGTTTATGGATGCTTGGCCTAATAACGAGAGAGCCCCCAAAGCCGTTTTAACATCAACAAAATTACATATGACCTCATAAGACCTGTGTAGGCTCACTGGTTGCACTT
>JAMWET010002899.1:312500-365000 GCA_024036415.1 Prochilodus magdalenae
AAACCATGTATCTCCATTTTTGTCCATTTTTACTTTTATGCATCATTTGACCACAGCTGCTGCCGTTTACACTGTGTGAGAATTTCATGATAAATGGACCCACAGAAACAGCCCAAAAGTGTTTGGAAAGATGTCTGGTTCCATTGACTTCCATTTAAATTAAACAGCCTCTCCTGTAAAGTTGCCATTTTGGAGATACTTGTTTTTCTTTGGACAGTGACGGTATGACAGTATTTAGCGAATCCAAATAATATCATATTCTGAAAGATATATATTCAATAAAAAAAGATTAGAAGAAAATAGACAAAAAAAGTAGAAAGAAAATGAACCCAAAATGTAACTGAATGAGGTACAATAAATTAAAATAGATTCTATATGGAAATACAATATCACTTTCTTACATATTATCGGTATCCAAAGAATAACATGTACCTCATGTTTTGTTGATTTTTGCTTCTGTGCATCATTTAAAAACAGCAGCTGCAGGTTACATTCTTTGAAAATTGGACCAACAGAAATGGCCAAAATGTTCTTGGTAAAACATCTGGTTCCATAGACTTCCATTGAAATCCAACCAGGTTTTTCCCCTTTCCTGTAAAGTTGCCATTTTTAAGATACTTTTATGGACAGGCCTGATATGTACAGACCCCTGGTAGCTTGGGTGGGTGTCCCGTGTCAGTTTACACGCTTTGTTAATTGGTGAAAATATGTAAACACACTTCTGCTTGCTTTAATGAGCTGTTACTGTTTATTAGTTTGTTTCCGGAGTTTAAAACATTGGAAAGAAATAAATCAGATTTCAAAAAGTGCTAAAATCTGAAGTCACGATTTTGATGTTTTATATTTTCCCCCCAATAAATCCAATTCACCAAGTGAATAGAAATGTCAACAGAGCATGTTTGAACGTCTGCATACAATTCTTCGTCTTGTGTTTGCATTTTGGTTCATTCAACTTCAACTGTTCAACTGATGGTGGCACACGGTCGTAAAGCCATGAAAGAGGGGAAACAGTCCGTTCTCTGTTTATGGTGGAGAGGAATGATTCATGGTTTTGTTGTATTGTACAGGGTGTGTCTCCACTTCAAACACTCCCAAAAAGTGTCCCACCACAGCAGTCCATAACGAAAGTTGGGCCGGTTGAGCGATTGATGCAACGTTCTGCAGTGAAGCAATGGAATATGCTGTCTTTTGTGGACCATCATGGTGTAAACAGCGTATTTTGGCTGATGGGCTTCATTTTGATGTAACTGTATTTTTACCACACACATTCAGCCCTGGACCGACCTCTGAAAGTCCCTCACAGCTCTTGAAGACTGCGTTTGTTAACACAGGAGGGCAGGCTACAAGAGCGTCTCCATTCACTACAGTTGAACAAAAGTGGCTAATAACTTTATTTCCTCATTGACACTTGGCCTCATTTTTATATCTGACCATCGTCGCCATAGTCCCACGCATTTGTAACAGCTTCAGATGGACGAGTTTACCTGAGGAGAGTAACAAGTGTCAAGCAGGTCCTGATTTTTTTATGTGACCATCATCCTTAGACCGACATTTTCCAGTGTTATCCATAGGTTAACATTTCCCTTGTCCAATCACAGACTACAGAGTGTATGACATCAGTTTGTGTTTTCCCTCTGCTGTGCTCCTGCATTGTGTTGCATCTCTGATTATGTTCAAAATCAACTAACTAGTATCTAATTATCTTCAGTGTTCCTTTTCACTTGACATGGATGAAACAAAAAGACAGGAAAAGTGAAGGAAAGTGTAAAACCTCTTTATTGAAGCATCTAGGCTAAGGTAAAGAGCTAAATACAAACATGCTACAGTCCATGTCTAATAAGACAGATGTATAAATTACAGGGTAGTTGATCTTGAACTTAGAAGAGTAGAAGAGCAGCACAATGCAGAGAGCACAACAGAGGGAAAAAAATTAAATGGCGAGTCAAGCAGGTCCTGATTTTTTTATGTGACCTTCATCCTCAGACCAATGTTTTTCAGTGTTGTCCTTAGGTTAACATTTCCATTGTCCAATCACAGACTACAGAGTGTATGACCTCAGTTTGTGTTTTCTCTCTGCTGTGCTCCTGCATTGTGCTGCCCCTCTGATTATGTTCAAAATCAACTAACTAGTATCTACTTATCTTTAGTGTTACTTTTTACTTGACATGGATGAAACAAAAAGATAGGAAAAGTGAAGGAAAGTGTAAAACCTCTTTACTAAAGCATCTAGGCTAAGGTAAAGAGCTAAATACAAACATGCTACAGTGCATGTCTAATAAGACAGATGTATAAATTACAGGGTAGTTGATCTTGAACTTAGAAGAGCAGCACAATGCAGAGAGCACAACAGAGGGAAAAAAAATTAAATGGCAAGTCAAGCAGGTCCTGATTTTTTTATGTGACCTTCATCCTTCATCCATTTCCATTGTCCAATCACAGACAACAGAGTGTATGACCTCAGTTTGTGTGACTCGCTATTTAATTTTTTTTCCCTCTGTTGTGCTCTCTGCATTGTGCTGCTCTTCTGCTTAAGTTCAAAATCAACTACCCTGTAATTTATACATCTGTCTTATTAGACATGGACTGTATCATGTTTGTATTTAGCTCTTTACCTTAGCCTAGATGCTTCAGTAAAGAGGTTTTACACTTTCCTTCACTTTTCCTATCTTTTTGTTTCATCCATGTCAAGTAAAAAGTAACACTGAAGATAATTAGATACTAGTTAGTTGATTTTGAACATAATCAGAGACGCAGCACAATGCAGGAGCGCAGCAGAGAGAAAACACAAACTGATGTCATACACTCTGTAGTCTGTGATTGGACAAGGGAAATGTTAACCCAAGGATAACACTGGAAAATGTGGGTCTGAGGATGATGGTCACATACAAATATCAGGACCTGCTTGACACTTGTTACTCTCCTCAGGTAAACTCGTCCAACTGAAGCTGTTACAAATGCGTCGGACTGCATATGTGGAATATTTACCGGGTTGGAACGAATCAAAGAGCGCAGATAGGGCGCGTTTATGGCTTTTCCCACACAGGAACCCTTTGAACTCTGATATACATACACCAATCATTATTCCAGTACGCACACAGAGAGCAGCACAGAAGCCCTCGATTGTTTGTTCCTGTCTCTCCTCCACTTTGGCGGAGGAAGAAAGCCCCCCGCCACTTTTTCGTTTCAAACGCTGTCATGAAAAAGTGCGAGAGTAAAATGAATAAATAGCCCCTTAATAAATAGCAATTACGGGGCGATCCGCGAGAGAGGTGGGGAGGGGGCGAGGTGGGGGGACGTCAGGGGAAGCGATTAGTGACACGGCTTTATTTACAGTGGAGGAAATTTGTTCTTCTGTTGCAGGGACGTGGGGAACATCAAAGCCGGATTAGAACATCTGGTAAGTTCTCAATTTCCCCCCCTTCGTGTTTGTGGCATCTTTGATATCTGCATCCGAAATGAATGCGCAGCAATGGGCTTTGAATACCTCGTGTTGACAGATAGAGAGAGAGTCCATTCCTCCACCCCACCGCCCTCTCTCTCTCTCTCTCTCTCTCTCTCTCTCTCTCTTTCTCTCTCTCTCTCTCTCTCTCTCTCTCTCTCTCTCTCTCTCTCTCTCTCTCTCTCTCTCTCTCTCTCTCTCGTTCTCTCTCTCTCTCTCTCTCTCTCTCTCTCTCTCTCTCTCTCTCTCTCTCTCTCTCTCGCTCGTTCTGTGTGTCTCTCTGTATCTCTCTTTAACTCTCTCACCTTCCCGCTCCTCTCCCACAGGGCCCTGGTTGGGCTTCCATATCACTCGGGCACTCTTTCATTTACTCAACCCTTCCCTTGGATTCTTTGGGGCTCTTTTCTTTTGTTGGAGTGTGAAGTCTCTCTTCTTAGCGTTGGGATGTGCTGAGAGGTGGGACAGTGGGTCAAATACAAACTGTCCAGACGAATTCTCTCTCTCTAATGTACGTGTGCTGTTGTACAGTTAGGTCCAACTGATCTTGAGTGCGCCCGACTTGAAACAATGCTACCGACTGATCACAACTGCCGTTCTTCACCATCATCCTGCTTTTCCTCCCTATTTCCCCCTGTTCTCTCCAGAGGCAGGGCGAGGCACCTTGGATAAAAGACCCCTGGGAGTGTTTAAAAATGTATCGTCCGACATTTCCTGGGTTTTCTGCACTCCTTCTAATACGAGGGTCAGAGTAGCATGCACTGGAGTTAAAAGGGGCCCTTTTTTCCCCTCCCGGGGCGGAACCGAATTTCCCAGCTTTTTTTCTTTTTCAGGGGGATGAATAATGGAGAGGGGTCACAGCGGGTCCTGGCTCTCTGGATGTACAGTCACCTCCCCATGCTTTTGGCATGCCACACCCTGCATATTAACCAGAGGCCGGGCCCTTGAAGGGCCATGCTACGCAAATGACCCCAAATGGCAAATTTAAAGCCCCCCCCTCATATTCAGCCATATAGTCATATATTCTTCGTTTCATATTCACACTGTACGTCCCTAAAGCTCACGCCATTTCACGACGGTCAGCGACGGTGCCTTTATGCTCTTCAGAGAGAATTCATTAGAATTATATTTCCTAAATCTGTAAAATGGATGACGCCATATGTTCTGTAGAATTCTGTATTTATGTGCTATAGATTTATATAGATTTATATATAGATTTATGATCTATTCAGATCTGTTGTGTTGCATGGCAAGCCTACGTTTCTTAACAGACTACTTGTTCACATGTGATCCTGGTGCATGTTGCTCTGGTAGAATCCGTGATTATAGTGTTCTAGTTCAAATACAGCTTTTAAATAACTCTAAAATTACGTCTTTGTCAGATTTAAATTAATAGATACATTCAGCTGAAGCCAATTTTATAATGCCTACAGATACAAAAATGTATTGCCTTTAAAATGGAAAGAAAGTTTCATTTAGGGTCAATTTTGAGCCAAATTATTAATCCTGATACATTTTGTTAAGCTTCCACTTCAATTCAATTCAGTTCAGTCCACCTTTTTGCCATTGTACCAGTAAGGGGTCGTACAGTATAACGAAACACTGTCGGGCTAATTCTGCAGTGCAGGGATTAAGGAATAGATAAATAGTTAGTTCAGTGCAAAAAGAAAAAGACAGAGACACAATACAGTAAGTGCATAAACAGTAATACACCTGCAAAATGTGCAATAATATTATAATATAATTAATAATAAAATAATAATGTTAGAATACTAACTGAGGTGGAATACGGAATAGTGTGAAATGCAGCTTAGTGTAAGTGTACATGTAGAAAGGTGCTGCATGGTGAGGTGGCCAGATGTGCAGAGTCACATACTGTGACTGTAATGATGTATTTCTATGTACAGGGTGGGAGAGCTCTTCCACTGCTACTGTAGCATGCTAAACTAAAGAAACTGACTACAAGCTAGCCTACACCAAGCCAAACTGAGCTAAATGTAACTACATCAGATGAGTTTTGGTGGTATTTTGAATTGGTCCACACTTCTTCCAACATCGGACTCTACACTGTGCACAGAGAATGGGACTCCCTCTGTGCATTAGCCCTAATATTTCTCCGGTGGAGCACGGCTGCTCTTTATTCTTAAATGGTTTATGAGAGAGAAAAAAAAAACCAGACGTTCCAGGTAAGAACAGTTGCCTAGAGGTGCCAAAATGACATTCCAGTAGTTATAGATACTTACAGGGGTTGGACAATGAAACTGAAACACCTGTCATTTTAGTGTGGGAGGTCTCATGGCTAAATTGGACCAGCCTGGTGGCCAATCTTCATTAACTGCACATTGCACCAGTAAGAGCAGAGTGTGAAGGTTCAGTTAGCAGGTAAGAGCACAGCTCTGCTCAAAATACTGCAATGCACACAGCATTATGGGTGACATACCAGAGTTCAAAAGAGGACAGATTGTTGGTGCATGTCTTGCTGGCGCATCTGTGACCAAGACAGCAAGTCTTTGTGATGTATCAAGAGCCACGGTATCCAGGGTAATGTCAGCATACCACCAAGAAGGACCAACCTCCACCAGCATCACGTAGTGACCTGGCCACTATCCTGCAAGAAGAATGGCTTAAACTCCCTCTGACCACTGTGCAGGACGCAGTATATGTCATTCCCAAGATGAACTGACGCTGTATTGGCCGCAAAAGGAGGCCCTACACCATACTAATAAATGATTGTGGTCTAAAACCAGGTGTTTCAGTTTCATTGTCCCACCCCTGTATATACAAGTCCCTTATTTTTATTAATGACATTTGAAAATACTCACTGCTTATTACGTCGCGCCAAAATCCTGTAACTTCTATTGAACGTTAAGAACAGTTTTTTGTTTTTTTGCATTGTTGCAGAATCACAAGCTCCATATATAAGTAAACAATAGATTAGCTTGCAGTGTACAGTAGACAGGACACACAGGTAGTCACCTGTACAAAAAGATGATCTGATGCCAATAACAAATACAATACAGTACATAAGCAGGACATCAGGAGAATAAGAGGTTTGCGTTTCACAGTTAGGAGTGGGAAAAAAATGAACTCTTGAAAGTGGGGAAAGGTAAAACGGAGGTGAGCGAGTGGAAACGAGGGGAGGGACAAAGATGAAAGTAGCGAGAGAGGGAGAAAGAGTGCATGGTTATGGGAGGATGCATTGATTTACAACTCTATAAAAGGCAGAGTGAATTATTGAAAAGAAGATTACATGCATAAACAGCAGGAATCAATATGTCTCTTGGCACTTTTGAAGTTTGCTTCTGCACTCCAACTCTCTAATGCACCCGAGAGCAAATAGGGGCACAGGCTCCGAGTGAGCACCTCGCAAAGTTTCTTTCACTCAAGAGAGATCCAAAGTCACAAAGACGTTGGTGAACCAGTGTTGTTTATAACATGAGGGCTGTCTAAGTTAGAAATGCCCCTATTTTATTTTGGGTTTCCTAGTATATATCTTTAGTAGTGAAGCCTCAAGCCCAGCTGCAGCATGCTGTATATTAGGCTGATCTGCGATTGAAGTCCTCTTAGCAACCGTTGCCTTCTGTAGTGCTATATAGCTTTAGAGGACCGAGACTTCTCACAAGAACTGCTCTGTCTAGTTTGTTACACATGAACAACTATGGGTCATCAGCTAGCTGTAGGAAGGAACTAGCTCGGTATGGACATTGTGGCTGTGAAGAGATGAAAAGAGACGTTGTCCGACATCATGACCAAACAAAAGACTGGACACGTATAAATCCTGGACTGATTTGTACTTGTTAGCCAGTGCTAAAAGTGATCATTCAAGAAACAATGAAAATCCTGCAGCTGTACATCACTGTTATATATAAGAGTAGTTTTACCAGTTATACCAGGTGAGTCTACCAGGTGAAAGTTTGAACCTCCTGTAATAATACTCTACCTTGTCGGTCGATTTGACTCAGACGTGTGCATACATTTGCATTGCATTTATGGCATTTAGCTGACGCTCTTATCCAGAGCGACTTCCAAGGTTAATCATATTACAGGATGGCCAATGTAGTGTTGGGAGTCTTGCCCAAGGACTCTTATTGGTGTAGCCCAGCACAGTCACCCAGACCGGGATTTGAACCCCAGTTGGCTCTGTGGTGGGTAGCGGTGTTATCCGCTGAGCTACACCAACAGCATACACGATTCATGCACTTATACAGACTCTATTGTTTACACTAGTAATACAGTTATTCACACAGGGGAACAACCACAATCCATAGCCTGCATTCTGCATCCTTGGTCTCATTAGCAAATGCACTTGTACAGCTGTTCATGTCATGTACTTAGGATAGTCGTTTAAACTGAAACCTTCAGGAGGCCACATGCTCACAGACAGCCATGGATAAATCAACCAGCAGCAAACTAACAAAAGCAACAGCTTAGTGGAGCATCCCCGTCACCGTAACAAGGTTCCACAAACTGTTTGAATGAGAGCTAGAGGCTACTATCACAGTGGAGCTGAACCCATGTGTGTACACACACTCATGGTTTGAAACAGCTCTCACTGGAAAGATCTGGTAGAACACCAAAACTGCTTCCCCTCTCCACTCCTGCTTCAGATCTCAAAACATCCACAGGTGTCTGTCTATCCCTCCACTGTGAGAAGACACCTGAAAAAGACGTGAAGCTGTCAAAAAGCTCCTCACTGAGGACAGGAGACAGACAAGAAACTGCTGGTGTTCTCAGAACAATGGACTGACCACCCCAGAGTCCAGATCTCAACACCTCTGAATCTGTGTACTTGGTTGTTGAGACACTGAGGTGCTGAGTTCTAAGACTGAACTAATCTATCTATCTATCTATCTATCTATCTATCTATCTATCTATCTGTCTGTCTGTCTGTCTGTCTGTCTGTTGTTTGTCTGTCTGTCTATCTTTCTGTCTGTCTGTCCGTCTGTCTGTCTGTTGTTTGTCTGTCTGTCTATCTTTCTGTCTGTCTGTCTGTCTGTTGTCTGTCTGTTGTCTGTCTGTCTGTCTGTCTGTTGTTTGTCTGTCTGTCTATCTTTCTGTCTGTCTGTCCGTCTGTCTGTCTGTTGTTTGTCTGTCTGTCTATCTTTCTGTCTGTCTGTCTGTCTGTCTGTCTATCTTTCTGTCTGTCTATCTTTCTGTCTGTCTGTCTGTCTGTCTGTTGTTTGTCTGTCTGTCTGTCTGTCTGCCCGTCTGTCTGTTGTTTGTCTGTCTGTCTGTTGTTTGTCTGTCTATCTTTCTGTCTGTCTGTCTCTATCTATCTTTCTGTCTGTCTGTCTGTGTCTGTTGTTTGTCTGTCTTTCTGTCTGTTTCTATCCATCTGTCTGTCTGTCTGTCTGTTTGTTGTTTGTCTGTCTGTCTGTCTGTTGTTTGTCTGTCTGTCTATCTTTCTGTCTGTCTCTATCTATCTATCTATCTATCTATCTATCTATCTATCTATCTATCTATCTATCTATCTATCTATCTATCTATCTATCTTTCTGTCTGTCTGTCTGTCTGTTGTTTGTCTGTCTGTCTGTCTCTATCTATCTTTCTGTCTGTCTGTCTGTTTGTTGTTTGTCTGTCTGTCTGTCTATCTGTCTCTATCTTTCTGTCTGTCTGTCAGTTTGTTGTCTGTGTCTATCTGTCTATCTATCTCTGTGTATGTATGTGTGTATTGCATTATGTGTATAGATAGATGGATATAGATATATAGTTGTAGTTCATATGCATTGAAGTAATATTAAAACATGGTTCTCTGTAGACTCCTGAAGGTTCATGCAGAGTGGATTAAAGCTCACTTGGTGTGTGTGTGTGTGTGTGTGTGTGTGTGTGTGTGTGTGTGTGCAGGTTCATAAAAGATGAAGCTGCACCCGCACACACACACACACACCCACACACACACACTCCGCATACAGACTCACATGAGTGTGTTTATATGTTTACTGATGCGTTACTGTAAATTTCCAGCTAAATGTGAATGCGCGGCTGCTGAGGGCGGGAATTTATTGCCGCTGCTAGATTACGCTCGGGCTGACAGGAGCCCAGGGTGGCGAAGTATCTTATTACGATTCGAGATGAAGAATAGTAAATAAAAAAGTGTCGCCTACTGAGGTGTTTGTAGCCCCCAATCCCCCCAATCCTGCCTAAACGCATTCCTCCCTAACATGCACACGCACATCCTGTAAATATCAGTCATAAACACTGTGGATTTACAAGTCCTTCAGGTCCTCCGATGTTAGGACACCACATCAAACTCCGCAAAGTCGTGGCAGAGGCAACTTTCTCCAACTCTCTCCCCTGAAACTCAGCAGCTCTGATCTTTATTTTCCTCCCATTAGCTTAGCCGCATTTATTTTCCTCCTCGTAACATGAACCCGTGTGAGAAAATCTGTATCTTTGGTCATATTACCGTTAGCCTTGATTTCCGCGGGATGAAGTCACAGCCAAGCTCGTTCCGCCTTAGCCAGCCGCGGCTTCAGTAATTAGCTTTGTGCCTCAGACTGGGCTGGTTTGTTGTGTTTGTTTGTCTGTTTGTATTTTTGATTATTTTCTCTTTTTTGTGCCGGGCTGAGAGCTAGACAATGTTAATTACTCCCTGTTCGCCTCTCTTTCCTTCTACTTCTCTCCTTTTCTCTTTCTATGGGAGAGAGAAAGAGTCTGAATCCCCCAGCGACTAGCTCAGCGGGCGCATGCTAACGCTAATCAGGCCAGATGCGCAGCTGCTTAAAGAGGAGAAGTACAAAAGAGACTCATCAGCACAGACATAAAGCATCAGATTCATGCAGATTAGCGCCACCACGCTAATTGATCTTTTTGCATCCATTTGCTTATTTAGTGCAATTACGGTAGCATAGCTTCAGTGCCGTAATCTTGGAGGAGAGTCTTCGATCGCCTTTGTTTTCGTGGGGCAGTGTTCCCATGACCTCTCAGTTAAGACTGCATTAACCGCATCACTACAGGCAACATGTTTGGGGTCTAAAGTTGGATTCTGAAGACAGAAATAATATTAAAACATCTAAATGAATCACATTCACTGTCTTTTAGGAGCTCATATCTGGTCATGTGTTGTTTCTACATTTACATTTAAGGCATTTAGCAGACGCTCTTATCCAGAGCGACTTACATCGTGCTTAGTGTTCCGTTGGATTATATTTTCCAGCTAGTACAGGAAGGTTAGAGTCTAAACTTGCCGTGAGCTCAGGACAGTGCTGATCCCTAGAGAGATCAATATACAGACATATATAAAGCAAAAATGCACTACCTGGCAACCCCAGCCCAACACTCATACCTATGGAGAAGAAAGGTCATTATGAATATAAGTGCAAAACAAGTGTTTCAACAGACACATACAGGGGTTGGACAATGAAACTGAAACACCTGGTTTTAGACCACAATCATTTATTAGTATGGTGTAGGGCCTCCTTTTGCGGCCAATACAGCGTCAGTTGGTCTTGGGAATGACATATACTGCGTCCTGCACAGTGGTCAGAGGGATGTTAAGCCATTCTTCTTGCAGGATAGTGGCCAGGTCACTACGTGATGCTGGTGGAGGTTGGTCCTTCTTGGTGGTATGCTGACATTACCCTGGATACCGTGGCTCTTGATGCATCACAAAGACTTGCTGTCTTGGTCACAGATGCGCCAGCAAGACGTGCACCAACAATCTGTCCTTTTTTGAACTCTGGTATGTCACCCATAATGCTGTGTGCATTGCAGTATTTTGAGCAGAACTGTGCTCTTACCTGCTAACTGAACCTTCACACTCTGCTCTTACTGGTGCAATGTGCAATTAATGAAGATTGGCCACCAGGCTGGTCCAATTTAGCCATGAGACCTCCCACACTAAAATGACAGGTGTTTCAGTTTCATTGTCCAACCCCTGTATATCTTACACATCTACTAGTGCCCACTCACTTAAGTGCGTTACAAAGAGATGGGTCTTCAGTCTGCGCTTGAAGACCGCAAGAGACTCAGCTGTTCGGACAGCTTTTCTTCCCATTGAGGCCGTCTTATAAATAGGGGTGTGTGATATGGCAAAAACCCTGTATCAAAATGAAAATTAGGCAGTTGGCTAAATACATAAAGTCAAAGTCAAGACACTTAAAGACGGTTTTGTGATACACAACATGCATCACGCTGTTCAGCTTTATAAGCTAAGCAAGATTTAATAGTTTGTCCTATAGAAAAAATGCTGTAATAATAAAAACAACAATAATGAATATAGCCTCAAGTGGCAATTTGCAGGGTCCAAGCTGTCTTTGCAAGTTAGCTCAACATTACTATTTCAGCTAGGACCCTCTGGGACACATAGGTAAAGTTTTGTACACAGATACGCGATTTGCAAAGTTGTTTGGGTTCCCATGATTTCCCACTTTGATACGCACGGCATATTTAGGCCCAGTGAACCCATGAGGGCCTTTTTTAGCATACAGGAGCTCAGTGAAAGTGAGTCACCATATATCAGGATTAATGATCAGAGGCCTTCAACAAAGTTGTATACCAAGGTTTGTTTTTCTTAAGATTGACCTTTGACCTTTGTAGGCTGTAGTAAAAAATATTAAACAAGGTGTGCAGTTTCTGGCATGACGTGTGATTGCAAAGTTATTCAGGTTAGAGAACTGAATCGAATAGCACCAAGTTTCACAATAGCGCCCCCTTAAGGCCAATGAGTAGCGCCTGAGTAGCTGGAGGGACTAGCTATTAACAAGCTGCTTAAATAAAACCTCCAGTCAAACTTTCGTTTTTAGGAAACACCTGATCTGTGTAAAGTAAATGTAATATTTAGCTAGCTAGTCGCTCTCATGCTAATGGAAGGCTACATGTGGCTGTTACTGTAACGTCTCCATAGGCAGTGATGTTACATGCTTATGTTACATGCTAATTGCTAAATGTGCTTCAATCAGTAACTGACAGTAACACAACACCGCTACATTAATGAACTTGTCATGGAGGCATATGGCAAGGGCCATGACACATTTATGGGGTTATGTCAGTAGTTAAATAGTGTTGGTCACGTGACCTACTTTATTGGGAATTGTTCAGGATAAATTGAATAAGGATTTAAATCAGGGTTATATTTCATCCTGCTTCCTGTGCAGATACGGGATCGGTGCCATCACCACGGAGCAATGTAGAGGAGAGGAACGGCTGAAAGCGTTTGATGTGAAGCAGATTCGTAATGAGTTAATTGTGTTAATTAGTGCTGTTGCACCACTCGCCTCCTCTCCCAACTCGCTCGCTCCGCTGAGAGCGAGAGGAAGCAAGCCTTTAAATGCGGAGAGGAGTCAGGAATTGGAAAGCTCTTAAAGACTGTAATAGAAACTCTGAGGGACAGATTCCACGCAGGGATGAGATCGGCTTGGCTCCGGTCATCATCATGCCGAGCGGAGACTGTTTTCCCTGTGCCTCTCTCTCCCTCTCTCTCTCTCTGTCCCTCCTGTGTCCCTCGCTCCCTCTTTCCTCCCTTCCGAGCGCTTCTTTTTGCCAGTAATTTGATTGTGGCGGATAAAGAGGCGACGACACCTCTGCGCGCGTCGGAGCAGATGAAAGGTGAGGAGTGGAGCGGCCGCGTAATCTGCAAACAGATTTCCATGCTTATTACACTAATGATTTTGTCAGATTGGATGTGTCGTGGGACGCGGGGGGGAAGTGGGGGGGCGCAGAGGGGGTCCCCCCTTGTTCCTCATCTCAGTTTCTCATTCTCATCCCAGCCCAGCTAAATGATGGAGTGATCAGATTGACCTCTGCCCAGGTGCTGCCCCGCTGTAATTGCATGTCGCCGTGATAGACGAAATGGCCATAGCCATCATAACCCTCTCTCTCTCCATCTGTCTCTCTCTCTCTCTCTCTCTCTCTCTCTCTCTCTCTCTCTCTCTCTCTCTCTCTCTCTCTCTCTCTCTCTCTCCCCCTCTCTCCCCCTCTCTCCCACTGTCTCTCTTTCTCTCCGTCTCTCCCTCTCTCTCCCTCCCTCTCTCTCCTTCCCTCATTCTGCCTCTGCCTCTCCCTGTCTTGCTCCTTCTTACTCTC
This sequence comes from Prochilodus magdalenae, assembly GCA_024036415.1. Taxonomy (NCBI): domain Eukaryota; kingdom Metazoa; phylum Chordata; class Actinopteri; order Characiformes; family Prochilodontidae; genus Prochilodus; species Prochilodus magdalenae. The sequence continues at coordinate 325,960 of JAMWET010002899.1, forward strand.
TCCCTCTCTCTTTCTCTCCCTCCCTCTCTTTCTCTCCCATCTCTCTCCTTCCCTCGTTCTCTCTCCCTCCCTGTCTTGCTCCTTCTTACTCTCTCTGACCATTTTTTTCTCGTTTATCTTTCTCTTTCCATTTTCCCCCTTTTTCTTGTATTTTCTCTCACTTTTTTCTCTTTCTATTTCATATTCCTCTCTCTTCCTTTCTTTTTTCTCTCGCTCTATCTTCTCCCTTATACTCTCTATATTCTCTTTTACTCTGTTTATCCCTTTTATTTTTATCTTCATTTTCCCTCTTTCACATTAATTTTTCCTCCTTTTCTTTCTTTTTTACTTTCTTCCTCTCTGAAAATATATTTTCTCTCTTCTCTGGACTTCTTTCTCTCTTCTTTTCTCCTTCTGTCTCTCTGTTTCTCTCTTTCTCATCCTCCCTGTTTCTTCATTTTCTTTACTTCACATTTTATTCTCTCCCTTTTTCTTCTCATAAACCACCCTTTCTCTCTTTCTCTCTAGATCTGCTTCTTTTTTGTTTTTCTCTCACTGCTTTCTCTTGCTTTTCTCTGACATGTTTCTTTATTTTTCTCTTTCCTCTCTTCCTGTCTGTCTTTTTACCACACTCTCTCTCTATTCCTCTTTTTCTTCTCTTTAGTTCTCTTTTCCTCTGTCCTCTCCTCCTCTCTTTCCGCTGTTCCTCTGTTCCCCATTGCGGTGCATCCTGGGTGGGAAGTGTAAAAGCCCAACAATGAAAGAAGTGTTGCATTAATTTTCAAATGATGATATTAAGTTTAGTGGGAGACCCTCATACATCACTAGTCCCTTACTGTATGCGCTTAATCTTAATGGTATCGCTGGATGTCAAGGGCATGGAGGAAATTAAACCGGAAAGTGCGAATAGACCAAAGAAGATATTATCACTTGATGATTGCGGTTTTGATAGGTATTCCGGTGAATTTCATTTTTTCGGCGGCGGCTGCTGGGGAAAGATGAGTTAGCCGCCGTGTTTGCTCATTTTTCTTCGCTGTGATTTATGAGAGCTGAGCGTAAAACTTTTATTTATTTATTTGTTTATTTATTTCTGACCTTTCCAGCTCTGTTTAACACACGTTGTGTACACACATGCACACATGCACCTCGTCAGGGATGCTGCACCCAAGGAATCCTCCTTTTGTCCCTTGATTTTGACCTCAGTTGTATCCCGGGTGATGACTGTGTTTCAGGGCGTTCCTGTTGGGATCAACCAAAGACTCCGAGACCGTCCATCATTTGATTCGTTCCTTTCATTACAGTCATTAAGCACAAGCGCTTCCTTTTTCACCATCAGGAAGAAGTAACAGCAGAACCAGAGATTTTCCAGGAAGCGACGCAGAAGCCTCACCAGTCGTTTACTGTGTCCACTCTTTACCATCATTACAGCTTCCGTTCTGTTCAGGAGACTCGCTTTCAGTTTCCTAAAGAAGTCTGCAGCCACTCCTCCGAAGTTCAGTCCTAGAAGTTGGTTTAGTATTTCCAAACATTCACCAATTAGATTCATCAGTGCATAAAACCTCCATCCACATCTCATGAATTAGTTTTCAGAGTCTCCTTTTCTCAGTTAGGAGCTTCTGGAATGGCTACTCATCCTTTCAGACCCATACTGCTGAGGTGTCTGTGCATGTTATCAGATCTGTAGCAAGAGTGGAGCTTGATGGTCTCTTTTCTCTTAAAGAAAGAAGGATGAAAGATTTAAGTGTTGTTTTTCTGAAGAGAGGACAGTTTTGGGGGTCTACCAGGTGTTTCAGGTGGTAGTTAGGGTTCTGCGTTCTCTGTAGCTATTTTTTTTTTGTTCCATTTATTGCCCTTTGATTTGCTTTATCTTTTGTATGTCACCTCTTTAGAAACAACCTCTCGGAAATGGAGAACTTGTACTTACTTTAAATTTAGAATTTAACAAATGAAATGTGTTTTGGACAGTATTACACTGGATCAATTTTCTCTCTCTCTCTCTCTCTCTCTCTCACACTGTAGACAAAGTGAGGTGGTCATGAGTGTGTGTGTGTGTGTGTGTGTGTGTGGTGTAACATTAGGATTATACATACATATATATATATTGTCACTGTCCAAAGAAAAACAAGTATCTCCAAAATAGCAACTTTACAGGAGAGGCCAAAAAAACACATTTTGAATGGAAGTCAATGGAACCAGACATCTTTTCAAACAGTTTTGGGCCCTTTCTGTTGGTCTATTCTACATGGAATTTCCAGACTATGTAAACAGCAGCTCATGTGATCAAATAAGGCATATATATATATATATATATATATATATATATATAAGTATATATATATATATATATTATATATATTCTAATATATATATATACACATATATATATATATACACATATATATATATATATATATATATATATATATATATATATATATATATATAACACAAACAACAAACAAATATTCAGGCAATAAATTAATCAATAAATAAATTTGTAAAATGACATTAATGAGGATTCAATGCTGCAGAACTTGTAGGTTTAAACGAGTGAATGTTTGTGTGGTTATACCTTTTAATGCACATCTAACCTTACTCATTAGAATTTTATAATGTGTATAATTTAAAAGTCTAACATAACCAAATCACTTTTTTTTTTTTGGAAAAATGAAATGGTAACTTGTTGCAATATTGTTCAATTAATTAAAAAATATATACAGTATTTGGATCAGCTCAGAGAAGAAATTAACATAATTGCAAATTAACACGTTCAGTCAGTTTTACTTCTGCTGAGAGAAAGTGTAGCAATTTAGTGCAAAAGCCTAACTGTGTATTGTACCGGCATATTTGTGTATCGCTCCCCCCACAGCTTTGGCGCATAGATATTAAATCTCGGCAGCACTTTGAGGGCAGGAACACGGCCAGCAGTGTGAAAAGACGTTGGCTAGACGGAGGGTGTCATTACTCAGGCTTGTTTACATTCTAAATACGTAATGAAACCTTGTTGGCAATAATGAAGGAAATAAAAGTTTGGGAAATTGTAAAAGTGGTGAAGTTTGAGAGATGAGCCCGGGCCTGCGAAATAACATTTCGGAGCAGGGAAAGCGCATTATTATGCAGCGGCTGTGCCTGCTGGAGACACTAAGATGAACAGCCTTCGCTTTCCAAAATGCTGTTAGTGCCTTCCTGAAGTATGGCACATTGTAAAAAGGCCTCCGATTCCATATTGAGATTATATATAAAAGTATATCCATACACAACATTATATTTTATAGACACCCCACGCGGACGGACTCCCTCTGATAGGTGGGATTTTTTTAATAAATATATAAATAAACATATTGCACTGGAGCCCATCTCTGCCCTGATCTTATAGACCTGGATATTAAAAACAGAATATTGCATTTTTTTTCTGGGGGGTCTGGATACTGTGGTGTAGTTTCTTGTGTTTTCTTTTCCTCCTTCTTTTTCTTTTAGAGAAGAGGAGAGAAGGGGAATAACAAATGAAAAATGGGACTAAACGAGGAATAAAAAGTCAAATGCGATGAAGACAGATGGTGGCGGATAGAGGTAACAGTTAGACTTGGGGGCCAGTTTGGAGGTCATGAGGTTCGGAAGTGTCGGTGCATCGGCACATTTTGTTTTTTTTCTGGTTCTCTTTCTGAAGTTGTGTGTTGTTTTGTAGTTCTAGCCTGTTGTGCCCAAATGATTAGCGCTACTAATAATGCTACATTCAGTCCCAGTTTCATAAAGTTTGTGACAATATGGGAAACATTAAATATTAATACTTACAGCACATATATGATACACACATTCTTTTTTGTGCATACTGCATGCAAGGTCCTTCTCAGTGAATGGAGATTGCATGAAATGAAACTTGATTACAGTTCTTGCTAGCATTAGCTAGAACCAAAACCATAATCAATGAAAACATGCTCTTCTGTTTTAATTGTTGCCTTAACGAGGTGAGATGTTGACTCATCATCACTCACTACGACCGCAAAAGCTAATCCTTACCCTAACCCTTTGCTGTAGTGTTACCACATTCACAGAAGCCTGTCCTGTTAGCCTAAACCCCAGTGACCAAGGCATTTATCTTTATTATTTTTAATAGTTTGTTTTAATTGTTCTGATGTTTTCCCCATGCTTTTATGCATTTGCACAAGAGTGGTGCAGAGCTTTGGACCAGTTAGAGGATGACAAATCTAGAAACCAATAGTATTTTAAGCCAAAGCAATAATCATTCTTAACTGGTTTGCTTTAAGCTTGCATGCTTATTGATTTATAGTTGAGTAGTGTTGGTCACTTTTCTTCATTCTGCCTCCTGGATCCAGGTTTTCTGCATCTTGTTATTGATGTCTTCTTAAATATACAGTTAATCAGTGTACTTTTGTTAACTCTATCTTTTTGCGAATCCTGTGCTGACTGTAAATGACTGAAGAAGGTAGCTGACTGCATCCCTAGCCCTTTTGTTTAGCCCTTCTACAAAGTAAAGTAAACTGAGGGTTCAATAAATCTGTATCTCAACATGAACTTAATTATGTTAAAGTTTGTCCCAGCAGATAACTAGCTAGGACTGTGCTATTGAGCAGGAAATTCTTTAATGAAAGTCCTATAAGTAAAGTTGGGTAATTTTACAGATTGTCTTTGTTAGTGTTTTTTTTTTTTGTTTGTTGCCAACACATGCACCTAGATTCTGCTGGTGTGGGTTCAGAACTGTTTCTTCTCTAAAGTACTCTAAAGAAACACTAACATCTTTCTGACGGGCACTGAAGAAACTTGGGTGCTAATAGCTCACCTTGCTGGGGAAACCTTAGCTTGCTAAACTGTGTCTTACATAATCAAAAACAATGTGATTTCCATTGTTATAGAGGGCTTCTTTGTAATTCAGCTTTAGGTTCCTTTGGGAAACCGTGACCCATCAGTTTTGTCTTGTCTTTCCCAGCACGTCAGCATCATGTCATCAATTCAAACCGTATATAAACACTTGCTTTCGGGTTTTGTTTGAGTGTGTCCTGAATTTCACTTTCAGTTTTGTTCAGGAATTTTAATCTCAGTGCTTTTCTTTCCTGAAGCCCGGTCAGCTTGACGTCTGGTTGATAATAGTTTGAGTTGTAGCTTCTGGCTGCATTTGAAGTCCGATGAATTTAAAGTGACGTCGCAGCAGCTGCGCTCTGCCGTCTTTTCCCCTCTTCCATGCAGTTTTAAATTATCCCTGTTCCGCTAAAGTCACTTTGAAGAAGTGTCCCCCGCTCTGCCAACATATTGGGAACGCCCCCTGGCAGCTGTTTTAAGACGAGTGAGATCAGAGTCCTGTCGGTTTGAAAGAGTGCTTATCAGTGGTACATGGTCCTTTGCTGTTTAATAGTGAGTGATGTGCAGCAGGTTGTTTTTGTCATGGACGTCTGTATCCTGTGCTTGTATTTAAAGTCTGTTCTTGCTCTAGTGTAAGTGGTTCTAATTGGCTGGGATTGCACTTCTGGTTTCTGTTATAGACTTCGCTCTTTTAACACTTACACTTAACTAAATTAGTGAATAATTCTAATGTTGATTATAGGACCTCTGTTTGTAAAGCCCCCTTGCGGTGCTGTATTTTAATTTCACTTTACATTGAAGGCATTTAGGAAGCTCTTATCCCGAGCAACTTAAAACCGGGCTTACTCTTCCATTGGATAATGTTTCCTGGCTTGTATAAGAAGGTTAGGAAGAGTCTAAAACTCGTCATGAGCTCAGACACTGCCCAAACAAGAGCCAGTGCAGTTTTCATCTTGTGCTCTTATTGGAGTTGGCATGACATATGCTTCAGGGTCAGTCAGTACTGTAGGTGGTTATGGTCAGCACAAAGGCCACAATGAAAATCTTACTTTAAACTGACATAAGCATAAATAGCAGCTGGGGTTGGATTTGGCATGGACTGAAGTTTCACATAGATCTCATTAATGTTCAGCCACTTCCGCATCAAAGAATTGGTCGGTTGGTCCAAATTTGGTAGAGGCCTTCCCTGGAACAATTCCCAGGAGATTTTCCTGTAGACTGGGATTTTAGCCACTGCTGGTAGACCCCTATCACGGTACACTTCCATACACCTGCAGATTCAGCTACTTCCTTCACACTATGGCCTTTATTACCTAAGGGCCTAACGCCACCAATGTCCGTGTCACCAAAGACTGCAGTGGTGTCATGCCAGACGAATGGCAGCAGGTTATCGTGAGTGAGTCCCGCTTTTGTCTTGGTGGAGACCACCAAAGAATCCATGTGTTTCGGCATTGTGGTCAACACCAAGATGAACGGTTTGTGGCACGCAATTTTGTATGACGCCTGATCCCCTTTGGTCTTCATTACCAGCATTTCGACAGGCCAGCGTTATGGCCCAGCACCATATTGAGAGACACTGTTTCTGTATGTGTAGCTGAATAAATATTCCCCATATCAGTCTGAATGTATCATCTTTTATTGTTCCTGATAACAGCAATGCAATCCCACACCTCCTTCTGGGTGCAAGTATTCCTTTGATGATGAGTGTGTTTAGATGGCAGATATGAGTTATAAATTTGAGAAGATCAGGTTAAAAATAAATAAACAATCCAGATGTACCATTGCTGTACTGTTCAATAAACCTCTAGTGCCGTCTTCGCTGGCGATGAACTGGGTTCAGAGGTCTAGTGTGCTCCATGTTGCAGTTCGAACAGACTGAGAGGGACAATAGGGACTCTGGGTCCTCACTCTGTCTTTGTACAAGGTCAGCCAGACCTCTACTAAGACAATTAGAGCAGAGAAATCCCTCTCATCACCGTGACAACCACAGCCAGGATCAGAGAGAGAGAGAGAGAGAGAGAGAGAGAGGAGTTGCTGCTTGGACAGTGATGGGCCAATAACAGACGGACAGTTTCATAAACATCAGACAGGTGAGAGATGGAATCATTAAAGATGAGATGAACGCTGTGCATAAAGACTGAATGGAAAGAGTAAAGAGGGAGATGGTGAGAATCGAGAGGGGGCAGAGAGAGAAGTGTGAATATGAGGCTCAGTGTGCGGTAATTGGGCTAATTGGTTTGGCCCGGTGCAGTAGCTGGGACGGGTGTCAGTAAACATGTCTGTGTGTTTGTGTGAGAGAGAGAGATAGCAGCGTCTCTCTGTGGGGTTTTACGCGTCTCCAAGATTCATCCCCAGGGCTTCAAGCCGAGCTATAAAGTGGTTAGACTGATTCTCTGCAGCCAGAGCATAATGTGCAATCAAACCACATCCTATCAGCTTGGAGGCACAATATGTACTTAATGTGTAACTCATGTGTAAGGACTGCCGGCAAACGCTTACCCCCTGCTTTATTACAAACCCCGATCCTTATAATTCAGCTCATTGGACACTTTATTAGAAACACCTGCCTTGTACTTCCACTTTCTGGACACTTTATTAAAGGAACCCCTCTGTGCTTTCACTCACTGGCCACTTTATCAGAAACACCTGCCTTGTAGCTCGAGTCACTGGCGACTTTATTAAAAACTCCTGCCTTGTACCTCCACTTACCGGCCACTTTATTAGAAACACCTACCTTGTACTTCCACTCACTTGCCACTTTATTGGAAACACATACCTTGTGCTTCCACTCACTGGCCACTTTATTGGAAACACCTACCTTGTGCTTCCACTCACTGGCCACTTTATTGGAAACACCTACCTTGTGCCTCCACTCACTGGCCACTTTATCAGAAACACCTATCTTGTGCTTCCACTCACTGGCCGGCCACTTTATTGGAAACACCTACCTTGTGCTTCCACTCACTGGCCACTTTATTGGAAACACCAACCTTGTACCTCCACTTACTGGCCACTTTATTAGAAACCCCTACCTTGTACCTCTACTCACTGGCCACTTTATTAGAAACACCTACCTTGTGCTTCCACTCACTGGCCACTTTATTGGAAACACCTACATTGTGCCTCCACTTACTGGCCACTTTATTAGAAACACCTGCCTTGTACCTCCACTAACGGGCCACTTTATTGGAAACACCTATCTTGTACCTCCACTCACTGGCCACTTTATTGGAAACACCTACCTTGTACCTCCACTCACTGGCCACTTTATCAGAAACACTTACCTTGTGCTTCCACTCACTGGCCACTTTATTAGAAACACCTACCTTGTGCTTCCACTCACTGGCCACTTTATTGAAAACACCTATCTTGTACCTCCACTCACTGGCCACTTTATCAGAAACACTTACCTTGTGCTTCCACTCACTGGCCACTTTATCAGAAACACTTACCTTGTGCTTCCACTTTATTAGCCTTGTGCTTATGCTGACTCTATACTTATACCTAAACCAGTTGGCCACCTACCTTGTTTCCACTTTATTGGGAACACCTACCTTACACTTCCACTGTAAGGGAACTCTGGCCACTTTACTAGAAACACTATGTGGACTCTTTGGACTCACTGTCACGTCTGTATTACCTAGTTGGACATTTAATTCCAAAACCACGGGACAGTGTGGAGTTAACCATTATCCCCTCTCCGCCAGGCTTACCGTTGGTACTGTGCATATTGGTACCAGGCGTTCTCCTGACATCCGCCAAACCTAGGTTCATCCATCAGATTGGCAAATAGCAAGGCAAGATGACCAGTCTGTTGGTGAGGCATTCCTAATGATGTAGTGGAATGCTGTGTGTGTATATCCTTTAGTTCCATTTTTACTGTTATCTGCAGTTAATCTGCAGGGGGGGAAACTGATACGTCTGAACCATATGCTGAACCATAATCACCCATGCAGTAAATATCCAATGGGAGGCTCTTACCTAATTGCTTAGACCCAGGTGGGGACCTTTTTTGGGCCAGGCAGTACATGTTATCAGAGTACTCAGTATATCGCAATACCTTTAATGTGGCAGAATTATCATAACATGACATGACATCATCAGTATCATGATCGATTTAGACTGATATGATCAATATTTATAGAGCTACACCTACAGAAGTGTCTCTCAGTAGACCGCCGTGTTTGCTAACCCAACATACCAGATGTCTCGGCATGGAGTTGTATAGGTCCTTACGGTGATGAGGCCGGTCCTTGCTATCAGTGAATCTGTGTTACTCTGTCCTGTGAATAAGTAATGGAACTCTGTCATTTCTGACTAAATATTATTTTGTGTATTTGGAGATTATTCAGCCACTGAATCAGTTCATCTCGTTTATTGATGTTGACTGTTATTCTGATATCACAATCAGCCTGTGTGTTTGGTGGTGGAGGTCTCAAATGGGGCCCCACCTGTAAGTACTGACGTGCGACAGGCCGAGCCCCTGGGGCATCTCCCCTCACACAGACAGATTTGAAACAACAAAAAATAAATGATAAAATGAGATGAAAGGATCCTCTCTCCTCTATACTCGTCTGTTTCAGCGCTCTGCCTGTATTTGTCCTCCTGGCTGTTTGATGTGTGTGTGGGGTGCTGGGAGTGTAGATATGAAGAAGGGAAAAATAACTTTTCATTCTTTTTCACATCATCGCTCTCTCTTTCTCTCTCTCTCTCTCTCTCTCTCTCTCTCTCTCTCTCTCTCTCTCTCTCTCTCTCTCTCTCTCCCTCCCTCTCCCTCTCCCTCTCCCTCTCTCTCTCCCTCTCCCATCTCTCTCTCACTCTCTCTCTCTCCCTCTCCCATATCTCTCACTTTGTAACTTTCTTCTCCTCTTTCTCACTTACTTTTTTCTTTCCTCTTTACACCCTTTTCTCTCTTCTCCCCATTCTTTCCCCTCCTCTCTGTGTGTCTGTCATACTTCCCTTTTTTGCTCTCTCTCTCTCTCTCTCTCTCTCTCTCTCTCTCTCTCTTTCTCTTTCTCTCTTTCTCTCTCTCTCTCTCTCTCTCTCTCTCTTTCTCTCTCTCTCTCACACTCTCTGTCTCTGTCACTCTCTCTCTCACTCTCTCTCTCACTCTCTGTCTCTCTCACTCTCTCTCTCTCTCTCTCTCTCACCCTCTCACTCTCTTTCTCTCTCTCTCTCTCTCTCTCTCTCTCTCTCTCTCTCTCTCTCTCTCACCCTCTCACCTCCCTCTCGTTACACCCTTTTCTCTTCCTCTTTGTCTCTCCCACACATTTCTTTTTCGCTCCTTCATTTACTTCCTAGGTTTTGAATTCAGTTGTGCTGAATTTGGTGTAAAAAGGTTGGACTTAATGTTTGATTTATGATGATATATATTTTTTGTTTAGTTTTATAATTATAAAGCTAATTCAATAATGCTTTCCTGTTGCTGAGACTGGTTTGTGGCCGTTAGCAGTAAATATAGCAGCAAAATTGTGTAAATACCAATACAGTACTAATATACTATATAGAGATAGTGTATACATATATACTCCTGCTGACAGACTCAGAGAGAGGGATGTGTAAATGTTCAGAGACAGGAGAAATGAGGGGACGTGTGAGTGTTGAGGTAGACTGGAGGACAGTATTGGGGAGTTTGTCAATCAGAGTTAGTGTTAAAGGGAGGTGATGGTCCAGGCCGTGTTTGAAGATGTTAGGACGAGATACGAGACGTCAACATGCAGTCATTTATGTAGCTTTCAGTTACAATCAGCGACGTCTGTCTGTCTGTCTACCTGTCTATCTACCTGTCTGTCTATCTACCTGTCTGTCTATCTACCTGTGTGTGTGTGTGTGTGTGTGTGTGTGTGTGGGTGTGTCTGTCTGTCTGTCTGTCTGTCTGTGTGTGTGTGTGTGTGTGTGTGTGTGTGTGTGTGTGTGTGTGTGTGTGTCTGTCTGTCTGTCTGTCTACCTGTGTGTGTGTGTGTGTGTGTGTGTGTATGTGTGTGTATGTGTGTGTGTGTATGTGTGTGTGTGTATGTGTGTGTGTGTGTGTGTGTGTGTGTCTGTCTGTCTATCTGGGTGTCTGTCTGTCTGTTTGTCTACCTGTCTATCTACATGTCTGTCTGTCTGTCTATCTCTCTCTCACTCTCACTCTCCCCTTACTCTTTCTCTTTCACTCCTCCTCTTTTCTTTGTCTGTTTTATAGTCTCTATCTTTCTTCCTTTTTCTCGTTCTCTCTCCCTTTCCATCTTCCTTCCTCTTTTCCACTCTATCCCCCCTTCTCTCTGTCTCTTATTGTCTACCTTTTTTCTTCTATGTTTCTTTTTTCACTCTCTAGTCTTGTTTTCTTGTCTGTCTGTGTAAATTAAATTTTTCTCACTTCACTCACTTTTTCCTTTTCCTGTCTTACTTAGAGACTCTGCATCCACCTTTCTCTTTCCCTCTCTTACTTGCGTTTCCTCTTTCTCTTTTTCTCCTACTCTCTCACTCTCTTTTGCACTTCTCTCCATCTGTCTTAATGTCTTTGCCTTGTTTCTTGTTCTCTCACTCTTGCCCTCTCTCTCTTTCTCTCCATTTTTCTCTTCCTCTTTTTCAACTCTTCTTTGTCTTATTCTCTGTTGCTTTGTTTTTTTTTTCTCCACCCTTTCTCTCTACCTTTTTATTTTTCTCTTTTTCGCACACGCCTCCCTCTCTTCTTCTCTTACCCCTCGTTCTTTCTCAGTGTCTCTCGTGGGCCTCTCTCTCTCTGTCTCTCTCCCTGTGTCTCTCTCTCAGTCTTCATAATTTGACATGTTTATCCAACTATTATTCTTCCATCAATCCGTCACGTTACGAAACGACTGGTCGCCTTTTTCTCCACATTAGCGTTCTTTCTTCTCTCTGCCTTTCATCCGCTCTTGTCCTCTTTGCTCGTAGAGGAGGGGTGGAGGAGCCCTCTAGTGTAAATACGGACCGACAGAAGCCTGGGGGGCACGGTAAACAAATGCAAATGTAATTACGGGGGAAATTTCATAATAAACTGTAACTAAGATGATTGCCATGCCTGCTGTTATCCATCCACTTAAGCCCTGCAATGTGCTTTTTTGCCTTTTATTGCACCAAGATGGAGCGTTTGTGTAATCATCATTGTGTGAACAGAAAAATGAGGCTGAAGAATGGAGAGCGTGAGAAAAAGGAAGGCTGGTTTGGTGCTGCTCAGCGGATCGGAGTTGTAAGATCTTGAGCTCCATAACAGTGATGAGCAGTTCAGTTCAGCACTGTAACTCTAAATACCATCATTCTGTATGGTAACAGACGAACACTGGGCTTGTATATAGCTGGAGCACTTGCTTATTGGACTGTTGTCAGAAGTGTGTTGAGGTGTTTTGGGGGCTTTTGGGTTCCCGGAAGTTCATTTACGAACAAGACATTCATTTTTAATGTAACACACAGACAGCGGTTTAGCAGTGTCATGAAAGATGTTCACAGATAAATCAGTTGCGCTGAATGCACCCAGCTAGTATAATTCATAAAGCATATTTAATGAAGCGCCCTTTCACCCCACTATCCCTCCATCATGATTTCAGTCTTTGAATGCAGAAATGCATAGAAATAATAATTAATTATAACATTCCATCTTCAGAACTGTACTGTGCACATGTTAAATTATCAGGCTTGGGTTATGGCAGCTGAGATGTAACTATTTCTATAAATCAACTTTTTTTTAAGACCTGAATATCTATGTGTTCCAGCTTGATGCTTGACCATGTGCTTGACCATGATGTGCCAGGCAGCCAGTAGGTTGTGGTTGTGATGTCACAACACATCAGGGGTAGGTTGACTCTGACGTGTGTACAGGCAGTTCACAAGCTCTGTCCTATTAGGTGAAATTTAAAACAATGTTATTGATATGGCTATTAGAGCTCTTTTAAATGGTGATCTTCATATAGTCTTGATCACAACAGCGACTATATGATTTAATACAGAAAGTATTTTTTCAAAGCCAAACAGACCTACTTCAGGCCCAAACATAAAAACATAAGGTTCTTAAATGGACAAGCGTGTTTGTAACCTCAGATAGGAGGATCTCTGGATTTACAGAAAATTAAAATATTGTGTATGTGTATATATATATAAAAAAAATATATATATATATATATATATATATATATATATATATATATATACATTTGTGATCCAGAGTTTACAATTTTTGCTTTCTTGGCCTTTTTTTAGAGAATATGAATGATAACACAAAAATATATATGCCCTGTCTTGGCAACACAAAGGTCACCACCTGGATTTTCCTAAGCAAATTGGTAAGAGCCTCTCATTGGATAATTACTGCATGGGTGATTTTGTTTCACCTGGCAACAAGTCATTTAACCCTGATCGATGCAGTGAGTACATTTACATTACATTTACATTTATGGTATTTAGCTGACGCTCTTATCCAGAGCGACTTACAAGGTTAATCATATTACAGGTGGGCCAATGTAGTGTTAGGAGTCTTGCCCAAGGACTCTTATTGGTGTAGCACAGCATAGTCACTCAGCCCGGGATTCGAACCCCAGTCTCCCACGTGTGGTGGTGGCTACTTGGCGGGTAGTGGTGTTATCCGCTGAGCTACACCAACCAGTGTAGCTCAACAGATGAGTAGCTTCTCATCTGTTAAACAACCATGTGGAAAGACGTGTCCTGTGGTCATGGAAAAGACGTTCATCTGTTTCAGAAGAGTCAAATTATTGGCATCAAGCAGAGAAAACGTCTAAGGAGATGGCGCTGTATGAGGATGGTGGGGCTATGAATACCTGCGGGGTGTGAGTGACGGGATCCGCCAGGGGAGAGATCAACCAAATCTGTGTGCCAGTCGTTTTAGTCGCAGGTAGCACACTGTTGTCCAATTAGTGTATATGTGTACACATATGTGTGTGTGTGTGTGTGTGTTCTTGTATTGGTATATTTGTGAGGTTGTAGTGGTATATCACTACCCTTGGTATCGGTACCAGCATCAGCGTCCCAGCATCGTGACAGCCCCAGACTGACTCTTTTTTCCCCCAGCTGTCATTACCGATAAATTCATCTTGGGCTCCCCCGATCCGTATGATAGTCTTTTTCCGATATGACGTGACGTTCGAAAGAGAGCGCGGGGAGGAGAGAAAGGCTGAGACACCTGCTCAAAGGGGAAGATCTCGGAGCGGCGCCCGTGTTTTTTAAAAGCGGCGTCGGAAAAGCGAGGAGATTTGAAAGGAGAGGTGGATGTGTTTGTCATCTAAGACACTGCGGAGTGACAGTTTTACATTAAAGCGGGTCATTATATTTCCCCCGCCGCCACCAGAGATGACGTTTTTACAAAGTGACAACTTTTACAGTTTGATAAATCAAATTTATGCTGAATAATGCGCGTCAGGGCTGTCAGCCGGAGCCACGCGCCGCCGAGACACACGGGCTCCACATTCAAATTTCATCCTATTAGCATTTAATTTCTCCGTAATCCTGCACACGCGCCCGCTTACACGCCCGCTACCGAGAGCAATCTATATCCCTTTATAACTTCCTTACCATACAATTCGTCTTTCTTGACAATTAAGAGGGGCAAATCTAATAGCTGGGATATTGGAATTACACGCCTTTTCTGAGGGGGTGCAGGGGAGCGGTGTCAAAAATACAAGTGCTGATTTCCACCAGAGCTGTCAAATCTCAGCAAGCCCACATGCATGCACACTCATCCTTCAACTTGTGCTAAAGCCACTGCTGTTAGTATAACAGCCTTGATCTCTCCTCTATTTAAACTTGGATCAGGTTGCCAGAGAAGTTCACATCATGTCCTCTGAATTAGCAGCCGTTCCTTTGAGGGGTGGTTCTGTTTCACGCAGTGCTCCCTGTACATGCAAGATGCTTCTGGTCTTCACGCGTTTGTCGTTGTCCAGATAAGAAAACAAGTATTTCCAGAAACTCTACAGGAAAGAGCAGAAAGTTTCCTGACTCTAGTTAAAGTTCCTGAGACGAGGTTGTATTTCAGGTGAATTTGGAGCCACTGTACTGATCCGTTCTTCATGAAACGTCCGTGAAGTTCAGCTGTCAGGTTCGAATAATAGGAATAGTAAAACTCAACAAAGCGACGGAGACCTGACCTCTCCTTTTCATTCCCTCTAACTGTCACCTCTGGCCCTTTTTGTGTTTGTTGCTATCTGGGCTTGACCTGAAGAGGAGCATGGGTTCCCCTTTTGAGTCTTGGTTCCTCTCGAGGGTTCTTCCTCTTGCTCTGAGGGAGTTTCTCCTTGCCCCTGTCTCCTCTGGCTGGTTCACTAGGGGCCCGGAGCCTCTGTAAAGCTGCTCTCTGACTACCTCTGTTATAAGTAGCGCTACATAATTTTGACTTGACTTTAGATTGTCTGCTTCCTTAACAGTCGATTTTTTTATGATTGCAGACGCCAGCCGAGCAGGCCAAGGTACGACTCCAGCTGGTGCTTCAGGCTGCAGGTAGGTGACCGTCTCCTGTTATGTCCGGCAAAGCAGAGAAGCTTGATTGGAGCTAAAAACAAGAACGCTTGGCATGAAGATTCTTTCATGACCACATTAAACCTTGACCTAAAATACCGAGAAATGATCTCCGAGTGCATGATCTGCTATTTATCTAAGTGAAAAATAGGGTAATATCTCTAGAGAGCAGATATGTAAAAAATAATACTAATAATAATGATGTAGTTAATATATAGAGATATATAAATAAATGTAGAATATAAACTACACTAGCCATGCCTGTGCTACACTGCTAGCTGTATGAGGTCTCGCGGCAAGCTAGGCTGAGTATGTCTTATTTGTGACACAGAACACAAATTTTACTTCCATAAAATATTAGAAAACTGTAATTGTATAAATGTCAGGATTTGTAGTTTAGTTAGATTAACTTAGAGCCTACATAGTGGTATCGATGCATCCCTGCTAATTATTGTACTTCTTTTTTCATTTTGACTATTTACCATGTTTTATAATAATGATGAAGATGTAGCAATGATATAGGCAAAGGTAACTAAAGTAGTCCCTCGTGGTCTTGATGCAATCTAGGTGTTCTCTCGAGCAGCTTTTAAGATGCCTGTCTAACAGGACTGAAGAAGACACACATGCTGAGACCTTTGTCGTTGCTGAAAGGTACTTGTTGAAGATCCACAGGATGTTTGCTGTGGAAACTTCTTATGTAGGCCTCGCGTTTCTGTTTGTCTGAGAAACTCATTTAAAGCATTTCTCGGTTGGTGCGCTCGCTTCACTCTTCTTTCATTTCAACGTGACGTTTTTATGCTCAAATAAGCCAAAAGGAAGAGCAGATACAGCAACACACCACTTACAGTACACTAACACATTACACTTACTGAGTTACTGTACACCAACACACCACTTACAGCACACTAACGCATTACACTTACTGAGTTACCGCACCCCAACACACCACTTACAGTACACTAACACATTACACTTACTGAGTTACTGTACACCAACACACCACTTACAGTACACTAACGCATTACACTTACTGAGTTACTGTACACCAACACACTACTTACAGTACACTAACACATTACACTTACTGAGTTACCGCACCCCAACACACCACTTACAGTACGCTAACGCATTACCCTTACTGAGTTACCGCACCCCAACACACCACTTACAGCACACTAACACATTACACTTACTGAGTTACTGTACACCAACACACTACTTACAGCACACTAACACATTACACTTACTGAGTTACTGTACACCAACACACTACTTACAGTACACTAACGCATTACACTTACTGAATTACTGTACACCAACACGCTACTTACAGTACACTAACGCATTACACTTACTGAGTTACTGTACACCAACACGCTACTTACAGTACACTAACGCATTACACTTACTGAGTTACTGTACACCAACACACTACTTACAGTACACTAACGCATTACACTTACTGAGTTACTGTACACCAACACACTACTTACAGTACACTAACACATTACACTTACTGAGTTACTGTACACCAACACTACTTACAGTACACTAACACATTACACTTACTGAGTTACTGTACACCAACACGCTACTTACAGTACACTAACACATTACACTTACTGAGTTACTGTACACCAACACGCTACTTACAGTACACTAAAACATTACACTTACTGAGTTACTGTACACCAACACGCTACTTACAGCACACTAACGCATTACACTTACTGAGTTACTGTACACCAACACGCTACTTACAGCACACTAACACATTACGCTTACTGAGTTACTGTACACCGACACACTACTTACAGTACACTAACACATTACACTTACTGAGTTACTGTACACCAACACGCTACTTACAGCACACTAACGCATTACACTTACTGAGTTACTGTACACCAACACGCTACTTACAGCACACTAACACATTACACTTACTGAGTTACTATACACCAACACACCACTTACAGCACACTAACACATTACACTTACTGAGTTACTGTACACCAACACACTACTTACAGCACACTAACACATTACACTTACTGAGTTACTGTACACCAACACGCTACTTACAGTACACTAACGCATTACACTTACTGAGTTACTGTACACCAACACGCTACTTACAGTACACTAACGCATTACACTTACTGAGTTACTGTACACCAACACACTACTTACAGTACACTAACGCATTACACTCACTGAGTTACTGTACACCAACACTACTTACAGTACACTAACACATTACACTTACTGAGTTACTGTACACCAACACTACTTACAGTACACTAACACATTACACTTACTGAGTTACTGTACACCAACACGCTACTTACAGTACACTAACACATTACACTTACTGAGTTACTGTACACCAACACGCTACTTACAGTACACTAACACATTACACTTACTGAGTTACTGTACACCAACACGCTACTTACAGCACACTAACACATTACACTTACTGAGTTACTGTACACCAACACGCTACTTACAGCACACTAACACATTACGCTTACTGAGTTACTGTACACCGACACACTACTTACAGTACACTAACACATTACACTTACTGAGTTACTGTACACCAACACGCTACTTACAGCACACTAACGCATTACACTTACTGAGTTACTGTACACCGATACGCTACTTACAGTACACTAACGCATTACACTTACTGAGTTACTGTACACCAACACACTACTTACAGTACACTAACGCATTACACTCACTGAGTACACCAACACAGTACTTACAGTACACTAACAGTCAGTCAGTCAGAGTCTTCTGAAGTTCATTAGCTGGAGCAGTTGTGACAGGTTGTGGTTGGACCTAGACTCCACAGGAGAGTTGATCTCTCTTATATACATTTCTGTGTCCAATCCATTAATCTGTTAACACCGTTCTAAGCTCTCATTCAGACTGAACAGGCAGAACAGTCCTGTCACAGAAGACATCTCTGTATGCAGTGCTGAGAATCTGACGGAGCCCGCACTCAGTGGGGTGTTGAGGAGTGTTTTATTTCACTGAACCAACACAAGCTGGACAAGCTCCCATCATGTGCACAACAGCAGAGCTCAGAGTGTAATTGGTAGAGTCGTGCCAATACCGTATTGGCCCATTCTGGCACTTAATCATAATATGAGTATCAGTGGTGAGGGTAATGAAAGAATCTTGGGGTAATAAAATCCTTTAGCTTTGGTTTAACCTTTAGCATAGCAGTCCGCTGCTAGGAACTGTTACACGCAAACCACCATGCATCACTCAGATAGCAGTGTGGTCTATGTAGTTACCATGTAATAAGCCTGTAGCACTTTAGTGTTGAATAACTAGCGTGAATACATTAATTAACATGTAGTGATACATTAATTAACATTTAGTGATAGATTAATCAACATGTAGTGATACATTAATTAACATTTAGTGATAGATTAATCAACATGTAGTGATACATTAATTAACATTTAGTGATACATTAATTAACATTTAGTGATAGATTAATTAACATTTAGTGATAGATTAATCAACATGTAGTGATACATTAATTAACATGTAGTGATACATTAATTAACATGTAGTGATACATTAATTAACATGTAGTGATACATTACCATGTAGTGATACATTAATTAACATGTAGTGATACATAAATTACCATGTAGTGATACATTAATCAACATGTAGTGATACATTAATTAACATGTAGTGATACATTAATTAACATGTAGTGATACATTAATTAACATGTAGTGATACATTAATTAACATGTAGTGATACATTACCATGTAGTGATACATTAATTAACATGTAGTGATACATTAATTGACATGTAGTGATACATTAATTAACATGTAGTGATACATTAATTAACATTTAGTGATAGATTAATCAACATGTAGTGATACATTAATTAACATTTAGTGATACATTAATTAACATGTAGTGATACATTAATTGACATGTAGTGATACATTAATTAACATGTAGTGATACATTCATTACCATGTAGTGATACATTAATCAACATGTAGTGATACATTAATTAACATGTAGTGATACATTAATTAACATGCAATGATACATTAGTCAACATGTAGTGATACATTAATTAACGTGTAGTAATACATTAACAGTGATCACAGTGCTTAACTGTGGCAAGTAGTCATGTAACTGCATGTTTACATGTTAAGTAAGCATGTGACAGTTGTTACATGTTTACCTAACATTAGTTAACCATTGGTAATGGATTCCTTCATGTTAACCAATGCATTACATTGTGTTAGCTAGTCAACACTTAATGTAAAGTGTTCCCAGTAAGCCTCGGGATGCAGTATTTTAAGGGGTTAATGAAGTGGGTGTGTAAGGGACACGTATCCAGCCTGTGTGGAGTTGTTGCGGTTTAAACAGTGTTTTGTTTGCCATTGTCTGCATTCCTGTGCTGCTGGTTAGTTGGTCGAGTCGCACTGTTATTTAGGTCATGTTTACGGTTGAATGGGAACATATGGGATTAGTGAATAATGTGTAGGTGCGATAGAGGTGGACTCTTTAAAGACGGCACTCCCACCTACTGCAGAGAAGGAGAGAGAGAGAGGGGTAGAGAATGAATGGAGTGAATGACCCCCCCATCTGGAATCCTGTGCTCTGGAGAGTTTGGGACATCTGGACAGAGAGAACCGAACAGAGTGTACACACACAGACTCATTATCTGTCTTTTTAATCAGCGGTCCTTCTATCTAATCCCAGAAGACCGTTTAATTTACATGCTGTGTTTTATAATAATGCATTGTAATAATATATAATGCATAAAATGTAAACGGTCTTCTGTAAACACATACACACCGACTCCTACACAGCGTGTGCAAACGTTTGAACACCTTTGGCCAATTTAATTATTGTAAGCAAAAGTAACTGAACACATCCTCCACAACAGTGGTCACCAACCTGGTCCTGGAGAGCTGCCTGCCCCAGAGTCTGGTTCCTGCCACAGTCTGCTACACCTGCTCCAACAGCTGGCCTTCTTAGATTGGCTGAATCAGATGCATTAGTGTTAAATAAGTGTGCAGCAGGTGAGTTAGATGGAGCTAAGCCCTGAAGGAAAGTTTCCAGGAGGAATGTTGGTAACCACTGTTCTACTGGGAACAGGGAACTTAAACCAGGCATCAAGCATCTTCCCATCCATTTCAGTTGAACTACACCAGAGTTTATACTCCTATGGAACATACCCTGACATAACAACACATCAGCAAATGTAATACTGACATCCTGGGCTCGCCTCCAGAGCAGTTGAGTATTACAGTTCAACTCTAAAGATCTAGAAGAGCAGCTAACATCCATAATGCCCCAGTCCAACTCACATCCAGAGCAGTACACCCCACTGCTAATGTCTAGAACAGCTCATATCCAGATCACTACAGTCGAACCAGAAAGATCTAAAACACAGCTCTCATCCAGAGCTGCTCACTTCAACACTAAAGATCTAGGACACAGCTCTCATCCAGAGCTTCTCACTTCAACCCTAAAGATCTAGAACACAGCTCTCATCCAGAGCTGCTCACTTCAACCCTAAAGATCTAGAACATAGCTGTCATCCAGAGCTGCTCACTTCAACCCTAAAGATCTAGAACATAGCTGTCATCCAGAGCTGTTTGGTCCAACTGTAAAGATTTAGGAGAACAGCTGAGTTCTAGAACTCTGCAGACCAACTCTACAGTTCAGATCCTAAGCTCTATAGAACAACTCTGAAGATCTAGAACACAGCTCACACAGATGTTTAGGCCACTTGTAAAGGTCCAAAAGAACAGCTCAGGTCTAGAACTCAGCTGAACCTACAGTTCAACTGTAAAGATCCAGAAGAACAGGTCGCATCCAGATTCCTACACACCAACCCTAAAGACAGTTGATGCCCAGAGCTGTCCAGTCCAGCTCTAAATATGTAGAAAAACAAAGAGAGAGAGAGAATAAGAGAGAGAGAGAGAGAGAGAGGGAAAGAGACAGAGAGACTGTTAATCAATTTACACAAACCAATGCAGTTGCTTAAAAATCTCATCAGTAAAAAGTAACTAATACAAGAAAAAATATCAAAATCAGTGAAGGAAAAAAAAAATCTCCCAGTGCCACATGTATCACGACATGAGTATGCGCCTTCCACACTCGGGGTTTTAGCCTCCGACATACTTAAATTGGGAGAAAAAAACCTGGTGAGTGCTTTTTTTTTTTTCTTTTCACATGTTTGTAGTGTGTATATCCAGTCCTGTGCTTTCCTACGCCTGTGACTGGAGATGGCAAGTCATATTTTATCCTGGAACGGAGAGAGAAAGTCATCTTTCATTATTTGAGTTGTATATATTCTGCCTTGCGCCATTTGAGGGCTTTGATTATGAACCAGATGTGACGGCCTGTTATTACATTTTAAAGCGCACTCCTTATGTGTGTGGTGTGTGTGTGTGTGGTGTGTGTGCGCGCTGTAGCCCAGCTGTCAGTTTGTACAGGAAACATATTAAAGGTACCACAAGTCATACATCATCTGTGAGCCACCCACCCATGAGCACTGAGAAACACATCCCAAACACATACACACATGCACCCACGCTCGTACCATAACAGAGGGAGGGGGGATGAAGGATTAGCCAGTGGAGTGGAAGATAGAAAGCGACGCTGTGTGTGTGCGTGTGTGTGTGTGTGTCTGTGTGTATCTGTGTGTGTGTGTGCGGGAGTGTGTGTGTGTGCGTGCGTGCGTCTGTGTCTGTGTGTGTGTGTGTGTGTGTGTGTGTCTGTGTGTGTGTGTGTGTGTCTGTGTGTGTGTGCTTGTTGTAGGTGCGTGTGTGTCTGTGTGTGTGTGTATGTGTGTGTGTGTGTGTGTGTTTGTGCGTGAGTGTGTGTGTGTGTTTGTAAGTGTGTGCTTGTGTGGGTGCGTGTGTGTCTGTGTGTGTGTGTGTGTGTGTGTGTGTGTGAGTGTGTGTGTGTCTGTGTGTGTGGGTGTGTGTGTGTGTGCTTGTGTGGGTGCGTGTGTGTCTGTGTGTGTGTCTGTGTGCTTGTGTGTGTGTGTGTGTGTGTGTGTGTGTGTGTGTGTGTGTGTGTGTGTGTGTGTGTGTGTGTGTGTGTGTGTGCTTGTGTGGGTGCGTGTGTGTCTGTGTGTGTGTGAGTGTGTGTGTGTTTGTCTGTGTGCTTGTGTGTGTGTGTATGTGTGTGTGTGTGTGTGTGTGTGTGTGTGAGAGTGTGTGTGTGAGTGTGTGTGTGTGTGCTTGTGTGGGTGCGTGTGTGTCTGTGTGTGTGTGTGTGAGTGTGTGTGTGTGTGCTTGTGTGGGTGCGTGTGTGTCTGTGTGTGTGTGTGTGTGTGTGTTTGTCTGTGTGCGCGTGTGCGTGTGTGTGTTTGTGTGTGTGTGCGGGCATGCGGGTGTGTGTGTGCGTGTGCGCGTGCGTGTATGTGTGAGTGTGTGTGTGTGTGTGAGTGTTTTTGTATATATCTATTATTAGGATGTCATTCCTTCCATAAAGGATCAGTTTGTAGTTCTTCAATTACAGACTGTTGTCCATCTGCTTCTCTGTACACACTGTTAGCCCTCTTTCACCCTGTTCTTCAGCAATCAGGACCCCCCACAGGACCACCACAGATCATTCTCAGCACTGGAGTGACACTGACACAGAGGTCAGTCTCCTTGCTGGAGTAAGAATAGTCCACCCACCAAACCATCCTGCCAACAGTGTCCTAGGGGAAGTGAGTGGACAGTGAGTTAATCAGGTGTTTCAGTCCATCCTGTCGCTGTGAGTAGATAACTTGGCGCTCTGGGTCTGAAAGGACGTGTAGCCTTTCAAGAAGCTCCTAGAACACCAAAACTGGACATCTGAGATTTGAAGGAACTTTTTTTATTGACTAATGAGCAACTGGGATTTGTAATTGGGATTACATGAGAATACAAAAGTGCAACCAACTTCTAAGACTGAACTTCGGGGGTGTGGCTTCAAATTTCTTTGAGAAACTGAAAGTGAGTCTCCTGAGAGGAATGGAAGCTGTGACAAAGGTGAAGAGTGGACACACTAAACACTAAATCTGGTTTCATATGTTCATTTTTAAGTATAAACATTAAAAATGTATATAGTTTTTGTTTTTGACTGGAAATAAAAGTGCGGTCTCTGACTTTTGCACGGCACTGTATATATGGATAAGTGGATTCAAACAGTAGTCCTGATGTCGGAGTATATTAAGGCAAGTATGCACACAGGAAAAAAAGAATAGATGAGGAAAGAGAGAGAGATGCTGACAGGCTCTCACGTTTTGCAGCTTGTGCTAATTTCCTCTGACTGGCTCGGTCCACAGTTGAGTAATTATTGTTTATACGTCTCTGTGACTGCTCTCTGATCAGCCTGGAGTCTGCAAGCATCAGCGTCTCGGCTGTTCCCTTCATTAAAAATGGACAAAAGTGGATTGCATAGCTAACAATGATAACAACATTAGCAGCTCTTAGCAGACACTAATTAACATTAACCATAAAAATAAATGAGTTTGGGCTAAAACCTACTGCTGTTTTCAGTTACAGGCACATAATTAAGTTTATTACTGACTACTTAACAGTTTGAGGTGGTTTAGGGTAAGCTTGGGATAGTTTATGTTGTTAGCTTCATGCTAATTGTTGTGGCTTGTTTGCTAGCCTTGTAGCTCCCTTGCAAAGTTACAGAAGCTCATTTCAGACAGCAGTCATTTTTTGATCAACTGTTGCTTTGAAGAGCTTCACCAGCAGGATAGGTTTGATGTCTTAGGAGCCTGGGTTCCTACAGTAGTAGCTTTGGAGTTTCCTAGCCTGTTAGCTATTTTAGAAAGTTCCTCTGAAACAGTGTAGCCGCTCTGCTGGTAGACGGAGACATCACTGTTAAGGAAACTGAAGCAACCATCATGGCATTCTTTCTAGTCGAGCCCAGTTGAGCAAGCTCTTCACCACTATGCTTGAGAAACTGTTATGCACCCAGCCAGCACTGTCACTGAACTTCTACCCATTAGCCTTTACAGCCGAGCTGTTCAGTTCAACTCTAAAGATCTAGAGGAACAGTTCAGAGCCAGAGCTTTACACTCTAATCCTACAGATCTAGAACAAAGCCTCTATCCAGAGCTCTTCGGTTCAGCTGTAAAGATTTAGAAGAACAGCTCATGCCTAGAACTCTACATACCAACTCTACAGATCCAGAAGAACATTTCAGATCCAGAGCTTTACAGTCTGACTCTAAAGATTTAGAGCACAGCTCACATACAGAGCTCCTCGGCTCAGCTGTAAAGATTTAGAAGAACAGCTCAGGTCTGGAACTCTGCAGTTCAACTATTAAGATCTAGTAGAACAGATTAGATCCAAAGCTCTCCAGTCCAACCTACACATCTAGAACACAGCTCACATATTCAGAGTGGTTCAGTTCAACTGTAAACAACTTGAACAACAGCTTATGCCTAGAACTCTACAGTCCAACCCTAAAGATCTAGAACACACCTCAGATCCAGATTGGTTCAGTTCAGCTGTAAAGATCTAGAACAACATCTTGGGTTCTTGAAGATGCCTTAAAACCCCACCATATTTATTTTGTGTTGTGATCGAATATGTAATAGAACTTACTGAAACTCAACAAGGCTGGAGTTTAAGGCGGTTAGTGGACGTGTAGCCATTTTTTCAGTTTACCCAAACTTATTTACACTTGTCTGATGTCTGAATAATTGTCTAAATTGTAGATTTTCCCTTTCTAACACATTTTTGGAATGTTCTACAAACATGACACCTCACTTTTCACTGTAGGTGTGACGGGGTCATTGCTAATAAGTGCCAGGTTTTAAAATGGAAAACCTTTTCAGAATGAAAGTCAGAATGAAGCTTTATTTCTTTTCGTAACTGTGATGAGGTTAATCTTTGCTTTTCCATCAACAGAAAGAAACAGCGTGTGAAATCTGATCACATGCTTTTATTAGTTGCGCTTATTGGTCACTACTCTAAACATGTTATCCTACAGTCTGTGCAGTGTTTCAGTTTTATTAAAAGTGCTCTGCACTTTGTTACTAAATGGACACTTTATGGTCGGCCCTCGTAGCGTAATTACGCCGGCTCCCCAGCCGGCCGAATGCTGCTAATGTCCCGGTAATGAGAATGGCTCGGCCTGCGGAAAAGCCGGCCTCAGATGGCCAGATGTATGAGTATTAAAAGCTGTGGTGTCTCTGGATATCCTCTCTCTCAGAAGGGCCCATAAGCAGGGTTTTATGGGCCGGCAGAGAGGGAAGCCGGCGGCCCCTTTCAACTGGACTAAGGAGGGACGTTAGCCTACAGACGCTCTGGAAGATCTGAGTAATGCACACTCAAATACACACTTTGGCCTTTCAGGTTGTGCGTCATGAATGTTCTCCATAGCCATGGTTCTTAACCTTGGTCCTGGTCAGGGGAATCTCATTAGGGATCATTAAAAAAAAAAAATCAATACATTGCATTATCATTCCCATTAAAGGTAACTTGTTACGTTTCAGTGTAACTGCCTTTAAACGTAACTGGTTTCTTTATGGTAATAAACGGCATAAAACTCATTACATCATGTCACTGCCATTAGAGATAATTCATTACATTTCCAGGTTCCATTAATGTTCCATTAACGGTTTAATGTTCCATTAAAATATTAGTCATTAAAAGTAACTCAGTTCAATTTGATATTACTATCATTGTAACACTACATTGCATCACTGCTTCCATTAAAAGTACCTTGTTACATTATGATGTTACTTTAATTAAACTTGTTACACAACACAATCTCTGCATTAAAGCATTTAAAGTAATTCAATATTTTTTATTACTGTCATATCAATAAAGCTGAGTTTGGTGATTATAAGGATGTTACTGTTGACTTACTGCTTTATGAGATTCTTACCATTAAAAGTAGCTCACTACATTAGTTCACGGCGTTTAAATGTAACTTGAAGCAAATTCATACGTTGTGGTGCTAATAACATCAGAAGTAACTTGTCAAATTACTACTGTTAAAAAATGTTACATTGCAGCTTTACTTCTATTAAGTAATATGTTGCATTCCAATGTTACTACTATTGTATTAACTTGTTGCATCACAGTTGTTACTACAAATAAAAGTAACTTGCTGAATTGCAATGTTACTGCTATTAAAAGTAACTTGCTGAATTGCGATGTTACTGCTATTAAAAGTAACTTGTTGAATTGCGATGTTACTGCTATTAAAAGTAACTTGTTGAATTGCGATGTTACTGCTATTAAAAGTAACTTGCTGAATTGCGATGTTACTGCTATTAAAAGTAACTTGTTGAATTGCGATGTTACTGCTATTAAAAGTAACTTGTTGAATTGCGATGTTACTGCTCTTAAAAGTAACTTGTTGAATTGCGCTGTTACTGCTCTTAAAAGTAACTAGTTTAATTTGCGATGTTACTACTAACTTGTTGAATTGCGATGTTACTGCTATTAAACGTAACTTGAGTTGCGATGTTACTGCTATTAAAAGTAACTTGAGTTGCGATGTTACTGCTATTAAAAGTAACTTGAGTTGCGATGTTACTGCTATTAAAAGTAACTTGTTGAATTGCGATGTTACTGCTATTAAAAGTAACTTGTTGAATTGCGATGTTACTGCTGACTTGTTGAATTGTGATGTTACTGCTATTAAAAGTAACTTGCTGAATTGCGATGTTACTGCTATTAAAAGTAACTTGTTGAATTGCGGTGTTACTACAAATAAAAGTAACTTGCTGAATTTCGACGTTACTGCTATTAAAAGTAACTTGTTGAATTGCGATGTTACTGCTATTAAAAGTAACTTGCTGAATTGCGATGTTGCTGCTATTAAAAGTAACTTGTTGAATTGCAATGTTACTGCTATTAAAAATAACTTGTTTAATTGAGATGTTACTGCTATTAAAAGTAACTTGCTGAATAGCGATGTTACTGCTATTAAAAGTAACTTGTTGAATTGCGATGTTGCTGCTATTAAAAGTAACTTGCTGAATTGCAATGTTACTGCTATTAAAAGTAACTTGTTGAATTGCGATGTTACTGCTACTAAAAGTAACTTGTTGAATTGCGATGTTATTGCTAACTTGTTGAATTGCGATGTTACTGCTATTAAAAGTAACTTGCTGAATTGCGATGTTACTGCTATTAAAAGTAACTTGTTGAATTGCGATGTTACTGCTATTAAAAGTAACTTTTTGAATTGCGATGTTACTGCTATTAAAAGTAACTAGTTTAATTTGCGATGTTACTGCTATTAAAAGTAACTTGAGTTGCGATGTTACTGCTATTAAAAGTAACTTGAGTTGCGATGTTACTGCTATTAAAAGTAACTTGTTGAATTGCGATGTTACTGCTATTAAAAGTAACTTGTTGAATTGCGATGTTACTGCTAACTTGTTGAATTGTGATGTTACTGCTATTAAAAGTAACTTGCTGAATTGCGATGTTACTACAAATAAAAGTAACTTGTTGCATCGCAGTTGTTACTACAAATAAAAGTAACTTGTTTAATTGCGATGTTACTGCTATTAAAAGTAACTTGTTGAATTGCGATGTTACTGCTATTAAAAGTAACTTGCTGAATTGCGATGTTACTGCTATTAAAAGTAACTTGTTGAATTGCGATGTTACTGCTATTAAAAGTAACTTGTTGAATTGCGATGTTACTGCTATTAAAAGTAACTTGCTGAATTGCGATGTTACTGCTATAAAAGTAACTTGTTGAATGCGATGTTGCTGCTATTGTAAAGTAACTTGCTGAATTGCAATGTTACGCTTGTTATTAAAAGTACCTTGTTGAATTGCGATGTTACTGCTACTAAAAGTAATTGTTGAAGTTGCCGATGTTATTTGCTAACTTTGTTGAATTGCGAATGTTACTGCTTACTGGTTTAAAAGTAAACATGAATTGCGATGTTACTGCTATTAAAAGTAACTTGTTGAATTGCGATGTTACTGCTATTAAAAGTAACTTTTTGAATTGCGATGTTACTGCTATTAAAAGTAACTTGCTGAATTGCGATGTTACTGCTATTAAAAGTAACTTGCTGAATTGCGATGTTACTGCTAATAAAGGTAACTTGTTGAATTGCAGTGTTACGTTTTATCACTGGCATCAACAGCATCCATTTCACGTTACAGCTGTACTACCATTACAATTAACGTTTTACATTAAATCACTAATATTAACGAGACTTTATAGCATTACAGAGTTACTGCCAGTAAAGTGCCTCGTCTCAAAATGAAACTTTTTTTTTTCTTCCCAAAACTTGAGCCCCTTTATGGTGACATTTACCTTTGTTGTTGTTGTTGTACACTGTGACGTACCTACTCCTCCCAAGCAAGAATGCAAGGGCAATGCCTTTTTTTGTTCCAGCAAGGAAAGGGAATTAACAATAATGTAACAATAATAAAGTAGCTAAGGAAGCAGTATCACAGAAACAGTCATTTAAAAATGGGCTACAGCGTAGTATCCATATCCGGACTATGTGGATGTTTTAAAAACTTTAACTTTGTGAGTATTCTACATTCAACTCCTCCATTTCAAAAAGCGAGGACGTTTTACAAGACGTGGGCTCTTTCATATTGAGTTTGATCAGTTTCATACAGCATTATTCTGAACCTTTTGGATTTGCAGCGCATTGCTAGCTTTCCATCTTTTTCGGCCTCGCCTTGCAGCTTGTGGGAATCGAGTTAGTCAGAGCGCTCTAGCATTCTGAGTTCATTTCCCGAGGCGTTCTGCACTTCAGCTGTCTAATTGACTCGGATGTGTTTCTGTGAAATTGACACAGTGTGTCTTTATGGGCTAATCAGAGCGACTCTGTTTGGACTGTCGTAACGCTGTAGACATTTTAGTGCAGTCTCGGTTGTTTGGTTCTCGTTGTGTTTGTGCAGTTTTCATGCTATTTGTGTAGCAGTCACTTTTGATGAATCGCATCTGCGGAGGGCCTCTTTGACAGAGAGGTAAGCACTTGTTTGTGTCTGTTTGTGTTGGGGCTGCACAGTATATAGTTTGATCTGTTGTGATATTGGCCTTTGTAAGCAACACTGATATCACAGAAGTCTGCAGGATGCAAGAGGCCTGCTCTCCAACAAATCGATGCTTCGTCGTGACTTATCGCAGCTTCAGTTGAGTTTCTGTGAGGGTTTAAATGAACCAAGGCATTCATGTAATCCAGAAAACCCAGTCTTATTTTGGTCAAAATACATGGTTGGTGTAGCTCAACGGATAACACTACCCATCAGGGAGCCCCACCACATGTGGGAGACTGGGGTTCGAATCCAAGTCTGGTTGACTATGCTGTGCTACACCAATAAGAGTCCTTGGGCAAGACTCCTAACACTACACCTACCTAGGCCTCCCTGTAGTATGATTAACACTGTAAGTCACTCTGTATAAGGGCGTCAGCTAAATGCCGTAAATGTAAATTTAAATATAAATATAAATGTAAATATCAAAATAAAGCAGACAAGACTTTAACCTGAACCCCAGGTGCAAAGGACTTTCCCTATCAAGTATGTATAATCCTCATATGGAAACTAACTTGGGAAATGTTAATTCCACAGAGACCTATACCATGCTTATATCTACGTGCCAGTCCAGGAGTTTAGCCCTGCCCATGCACACTGCCAATATGAAGAGTCTTTCAGGTTGCACTGCTGTTTTATAATGGTTGGTTTAAAGCAGTATCATGCAACAATTTAAAATAACAGCTTCAGAATCATTTTAATGGTACTCGGACTTATAAAAGGGAACATGGCGGCTTGGTAATTGCCACTCTGGGCCTGGAATGCCTGCTGTAGTTCTGTGGACCTTCGGAGGAGTATGCACAAGACCATATGGTAGAACTGCATAACACTTCACAGCATCATGACACATAACCTGCTCTGCTTCAGCTAACTATAAGAAGAAGCTGGCATTGTATTCCCGGCTTGGGCATCAAGGTATAGGAGGAGGACAAAGAGGAGAAAAGGAGAGAGGGATTGAGAAATTGGCTTTTACTCACTGCTGACAACTAGAAAAGATATAAAGGTGCAAAACAGCCTTGTGACTATCAGCAGTGTGTTCACTGCCCAAAGTTTTTGACTAGGCTGTAAGCTCATGCGTGTCAACCATATATCATGTTTTGTAGTATTTTGAAATGCCAAAACTCCTGTTTCAGCCTAATGTGCAAATAAGTATAGTCACCTCATGCCAAACAGTCATGCCATGAACGTTTGAACCACCTGTAAGGAAATCCTGTAACGTTGTAAAGGTGTAATCCACCTTGTGACCTTGTTGACATGGTTCTTTCAGTTTTCCAATGTTTTGTTTGATGGTGTTTTGCCAAATTCAGATTCATCAGCATCATCTGTGCAAGCCCTTCATGCAGGAATATGCATAGGTGATTTACACCCACAGACAAACTGACATTGTGAGTGTCATGTACGGCATCCATATGCCTCAGTGAATATGGGAACCCCAGGAACACAAAGTACCACTTTTGAGACAATGCAGTTTTAAAGGCACAGCAACAAACATAGCCTCTTCAGTTCTATAGGATAAAGAGAGGCTCTGAAATGGCCGTGCAGACACTATGGTGCATTAACCCACCAAACTTCATACCTTCATTTATTAATGCAGCTTTCAGCCATTAGGAACCAGCAGTTCAGAAAAAGGCACCACAGAAGCCTCCACCACTAAATACAATAGCAGGTGTCTCAGTGTTCAGTCTCCGCTCTTTACCTTCATGACAGTGTCCATTCATCTCAGGAGACTCACTTTCAGTTTCCTAGGGAAATCTCTCAGTCTTAGAAGCTGGTTTAGCATTTTCTGCTTCTTACCATCCAGATAACCCCAAACACATTCAGTGATGTTGAGGTCTGGACTCTGTGGTGGTCAGTCCATTGTTCTGAGAACACCAGCAGCTTGTCTGCTTTTCTCAGTGAGGAATTTCTTGAAGCACTACACATCCTTTCAAACCCATAGTGTCTGTTCATCACTCACCTACTGATGAACAGAAACACCTGAGGATGTTTCAGATCTGAAGCAGGAGTGGAGCTTGATCTTCTCTCTCTAAGATGACAGCTTAGAAAGCTCTGATGGGGACCGTTTAGTTTTTTTGGTTTTCCAGTTGGTTGTTAAGAGTTTTGTTTTGGCTTTCTCCTTCCTTGTTAAGTTATCTTGTATCTGATCTTCTCTGATGTATGCGGTTTACTGTGTCACATTATTGACACGTTGTGGCGTTTATCTTAATTGGACTGTATCACTGTATGTAATCTAGTATAATCTCAGTAAAATAATTTCAATGCAGTAATTTTCTCCATATTGTGTAGGCACAGCTGGTGCATGCACTAGTGTCTAGGCTAATAGAGGAGCCTGCTTGAAGTACCTGATTGATTGTATTGAAGTAGAGGCTTGTATTTGTGATGTCACAGTAATGAGCTTGTCTTGTCCTCACTGTTTACTTATGTACATGCTCGTGTGGGTTTTTCAGTTTTTGTGTTTCAGTTTGCCTTCGAATTACGGAGTTATATTATTTACCTAACCCCTAGATAAACAAGCTAGCGCTGCACTAAATAGGGCTCTCTCTCTCTCTCTCTCTCTCTCTCTCTCTCTCTCTCTCTCTCTCTCTCTCTCTCTCTCTCTCTCTCTCTCTGATAGAGCAGATGTTGGCGGGTTTTGGAATGGTAATGTTTGTGCCATGCTTTAACCCCCCCCTGCGCTCCTCTGTACACCCGCCAGCCGCTTGGTTCTCTCTCCTTTTCTTCTCTATTCCCTCACTCGCTCTTTTTTTTCTGCCGAGGTCTCCGGAGATCCCTAAATCCTCCCTCGGCCGCGAGGGTGTGTGTGTGTGTGTGTTGATGGACTCCGGGAGAGTGTGTGTGGAGCAGATCATCCCCACGTAAGCTGCTCAGGGCCTTTTGTGGAGGGGCCCCGGCAGACCTGTAATGAGCTCTCAAGCTCTCTCGCTCTCTCTCACACACTCTCTCTCTCTCTGTCTCTCAAGCCCTAACCCTCCCCTCTAGTGGTCCTCTGTGAAAGGTGAAAGCATTGTGGTGATATGTTTATGGGTCACTTCCTATTTGGCCTTCTTTGTGTGGGCGTTCGTGTGTTCACCATCATGCAGACCCCCACGCTGACGCAAATGTACATTCACCTACACTAGACTGGCTACAGTCGCACCGTGGAGTTGGACATGTTTCCTAAACATCGAAACCGTTTGAGTCATTTTGAGTCAACTCTGCCGAGTTAAACAAATCAGGCCTGCTCAGAATACAGCTTTTTAGCCCCGCCCACTCACCTTTAAGTTATAAGGAGCGATTTAGCTTGAACTGTTTCTCAGCAGCCGATCCAGGAAGAGGTTGCCAGGAACAATAACTGATGATAGCTGCCTCTAGTTTTTAAATTTTATTTATTTATTTAGCTATTCTTGTTTAAATTACACTTACATGTAACTTACAAATGACAATATATATATAAACACTTAAAATGTAAAGTGTTTTTTGTGTTTAATATAAATGAACTCTGACCTAGTATAGTTCAAAGGTCAGTATTGTACGTATGACCAAAACGTAGCGTTTGTTGCGCTCTTCCAAACAAGCTAACGTTAGCGGGCGCAGCGAAAATGAGGAGAAGAGTTACCCCAAAAAATGTCAGAAAAAAGAAAGAAAACATATCATTTTCACGACGAATGGGAGGTAGAGTTTTTTTTTACCAATGTGAAAGGATCCTGCGTGTGTTTCATTTGCGGGGCAACTGTGGCAATAGCAAAGCGGCACAATGTGGAGAGACATTTCACTACGTGTCACACAAGCTACCATGCTAACTACCCACCGGGCAGCGCACTGCGCGCAGAAAAAGCCCCCGAGTTAAAGGCAGCTTTGTGCAAACAGCAGTCTTTTTTCACTAGACCGGTTAAAAACTCCCAAAAAGCAACCGAAGCCTCGTTTAGAGCTACGCAATTCTTGATGAAGAAAAAGAAGGCATTTACAGACGGGGAGGTTGTCAAAGAAGCAATGATGATAATTGCTAAAACTGTGCTTGAAGACGAGAAGTATGGAACCGATGTACTCTCCGGTCTCTGATTGTGAGAAATCATTAAGATGATCAGTGTTTCCACAAAGATAAATATCATTAATTATTAATAATAACATAGAGTTAAAGGTAAATTGAGCAAATTGGCTATTTCTGGCAATTTATTTAAGTGTGTATCAAACTGGTAGCCCTTCGCATTAATCAGTACCCAAGAAGTAGCTCTTGGTTTCAAAAAGGTTGGTGACCCCTGATTTAGACTGATATATGTAATACTTATTAAGCTACACATACAGAAGTAGTGTCTCCTAGTATGACACTGGGCCACCATGTTTGCTAACTCAACATGTCAGACGTCTCAGCAAGACGTTATACAAGTTCCTAATGGTGTCCTGTGATCCATCTCATGGAGCTTGAATATCTTCACACAGTTCCTGCAGATTGTGTGGCAGGGGTGGAGGTGGAGTGACACCAGGACTTCTGGACCGCTGAAGATAACCTGCTGCCATTCTGAGGCCCTCCATGACGGTCTGGCACGACACCACTGCAGTCTTTGGTGACATTAATGTGGTGTTAGAGGCAGTGGTCGGAACTATCTGCGTGCATGTAGTCGTGTGCTGGACCAGCCATCTGTTAATGGTGCTGCAGTATGGCTCTTGGAGGACATCACTGGTCGTCAGTCAGTCAGGTATAGCAATATGGCCTGTCCTACGTCACATGCGTGATAAATTATGAACTTTGCGTCTCACAATGTCAAGCCTACGCATCAAGTTTGATTCCTGCTGGTTGATTCCGTCTGGCTGCAACTCTTCTTTTGATGATGAGTGTATGTCCTAAAAGTACAACTACAGCCTGTTATAGTAGCATAGCACATGTACACAAACATCTCAGTCTGTGTGTGGAACTGTTTTGAAGTGTAATATCTTGGGGGAAATAAGGGCTGGATATGCAGGTGTGCTGTACCACTGCATCCTGCGTTTCAATATTTTTGAGAGGATGAGCTTGGAGTTAAACTATAATAAACTGGCCTGGTAGCTGTTTAGCTGTCTGCTCCCGCCTCTCGTCTGGCTTAAAGAGCCAAACACTCACACCGCTCCCAAAAGGTCAGAGGTCGTCGAAACAAAACGAGGCAGGCCTTGAATGAAGAGAGCTGTTCATGTGTTTTCCTTACACACTATCTAGAACTCCTGAGGTGATATCAGACACCAGCATGCTGGCGCAGTTGTTGTAGTAGTTATTGTCCCCGAGGAGGATGATGTTAGTACATTAGTGATGTAGATTTTGTTGTGAAATCCTAAATTGCTGTAGACAGCTGGGTGAGTGTGTGTGGTACGGTGGTATCGGCTGTACAGGGTTACTTCCAAAATGTGTTACATATCAGTATCAAGACTTCTCTTTGTGCATCTACATATATATATATATATATATATAAGAATTTTTAGAAATTCTTTTCATGCTTATTTATCAGGAATTTGTTATTGTTTGTGTTTATCTGCATTTTAAATGGTGTTAAAAACAGACATACAAATTTGAACATATATATATATATATAAGGGATACGTGAATGACCTTGTGTCCTACTATTGTACTAAAACCAGCATGTGTGTGTCTGTGTGTGTGTGTGTGTGTGTGTGTGTGTGTGCGTGCGTGCGTGCGCGTGCGTGCGCGTGCGTGCGCGTGTGTGTGTGTGTGTATGTGTGTGTGTGTGTGTGTGTGTGTGTGTGTGTGTGTGTGTGTGCGTGTGTGCATATGTGTGTTGGGGTCTAATTCTGGTGCAGTAAACGGGAGCATTAAGACCCCTAGCCCCAGCAGGAGGCCATTCAGTCTACCAACAGCCCGCAACATCTGTGAGCTCAGCAGACCACATACATGGAAGGTGTCACCTTCCCCCTCCTGCCATCTCCCCCAACACACACACACCCACACCCATACACACACACACTGCAGTGAGAGTTAAGAGACTAACATGAACATGTGCATGGTCCGTCCGTCCGTCCGTCCGTCCATCCATCCATCCATCCATCCCTCTATCCCGCTGTCTGTTGCTGTATCTAGCTATCTGGCTTTTTGTCCGTCCGTCTGTCTGTTCATCTGCCTGCCCTACTAATCTATCTGTCCACTGTTTGTGTTGATGTCTGCACATTTTTATGCGCAATTACTGTTTATTTGCTGAATCTTATATTTTAAAAAACATATATGCCAGAATCTGAAGCACATGTATTTTTGAATATTGAATTCAGCCAATAGAAAAGTGTACTAAAGTAAACAGAAGCATGCTCTGTAGAGGATGTATTCACTTTCACTTACACAGAGCATCATGTAGTTTAACTGGGCATTTCCAAACTTTCGCACACAGCTGTGTGTACAAATTGTATGTAAAGCTGCTTATCTGGTCAGTAAGTATTCACTTGCTCCATAAACCCCTAACACACAGCCCAGTACCTAGTTCCTCTATTCTAATATTCATAATAATATTGTTTAAAGCCAGAATTTAATGTTGTGTTTTCCTGTATCTGTGTTTATTTACGTATGTAAACTGTGTATGTTTGTATTTATTCTGATGTTGTACAGTGTTTTAATAGCACAAACACTCCTCCTGCCTTGATCCGTAATAAGCCTTCTCCGCTATACTGCGTTTAATACACAGAGAATTTTGGTCAAAGCAATGCGATGCAGTTGTTAACCCGGTTTCCTTCCACATTTTCAGCACCAAAATCACAGAAAACCTAATGTAGTTTTTTGCTCAGCCCTAATTTCATCCCTCTTTGTGACTGGATGCTACCACTTCTGTTCTCTCTCAACTCAGCTCATCTGAAACTCTGTTTTTAATTGTGCTTCTCCTCTCAGACACCCCCTCAGTTTCCTCTGAATGAATATGCGGCACATACACAGAATGACAGCAGTGCGAATCGCCATCCTCCAGCGACTCTAATCTGTGTGGTGTCACCACGTACCCTAAATATAATACACCCACTCTGGTTTTTAGGACACATCCTTCACTTTCATCTTCATTTTCCTGCTCAAATGATTCACTCTATTGTCTGATTACACTCTCTCCTCCCGAATGCCTTCAGTTTAAGATCTGTTCACTGCCCTCTTTTACGGTTTGGCCCTGAAACCAGTGTTTTCTTAAGGTAGGAAGTTTTATTTTGAGCTCGGATGTCTGAGGGTAATGCTAGTGCTTTTTAACACTTGGCTCTTTATTTTTTAGGCTGGGCTTTTATTATTGGTTTTAAATATATGGGTTGTTTTGTGTTTGGGTGGTTGAACTGGTGAATACAAACATGTAGTAGTATTAATAATAATAATAATAATAATAATAATTATAGTATATAGTCATAAATATTAAAACTGCATTGTTACCAAAAAATCCCCAAAATAAAAGGCAAAAAAATTATATATATAACATATTATATTATATATATATATATATATATATATATATATATATATATATATATATATATATATATATATATATATATATATATATATATATATATATATATATATACATTATGTTAAATATAGAATATACTTATAAAATATAAATATATAATATATAAATATACATTTCTTCCAACTAAGGACAATTTAAATGGTCAGTTAATGTCACTTGTTACTATTTTGGTTAGTCAAGAGATAAATTATAATAATAATAGCCATAGTAATAATATAAATGTTTATTTATAGAGCACCTTTCATAACGTTGGCAGCTCAAAGTGCTTTCCAGACAGTTCGATTTTAAATTATAAATACATTTTAATCCTACATATAATGCATATATATCACGCTGTAATATTTATTCAACTTATAAACTTTTACATAAAATAAAACAAGGTGAAAAATTATTTATTTTTCATTTTAAAAATTGTCCATTAAAATTTGTTTGTGAGGCACCAAACCAAAACGCCCTTCTACATTCACCCGTAAACAGACTCACAACAGTTACCTACCCCCCGTCCATAAAGGTGGGATTCAAGGGGCTGCTTAAAGGTAGGCTAATAGTGGAGAGGTGCTCTGTAATCTGCGGCCTGTGCCCATTGATCAGCAGGATTTATGTGCCATTACCTCACTGTTCCAGTCAACAGTCGTAATTATACCCTTCAAAGGTAGCTCTCCAGACCCCAAAATACCTGAGTAAGCTCTTATCACTGACCTCAGTTCAGTCACTTAGCCGTATTACCTATAGGGTGACTGATGTCCCGGCCAGAAGCTGAAGAGATGGACGCTGCTTCTCCTTCGGTATGGAAGTAGCCGGCTAGCCCGGACCTTTCTAAACAGGGTTCATGTCCAGTTGACTCACGCCGATGTTTTATGAGTCTGAAAGTCTATAGAACCCAATATATCCCACTCGGCTAGCAGTCTGACGGCTTTAGAGGCTTCCCAGACAGTGCTACAGCTAGTGCCTTCATTGATAAGTGACTGATCTGCCAATTTGTTGTTGTTTTTTTTGTTTGTTTGGTTTTTTTTGTTGTTTTTTTGTTTTTTTTCAAAGACAGAAAATATTCAGTATTAAATATTTCATAATGAACTCTTAAAATGTAAATATATGTGCTATACTTATTAATGCTATGCTGTAACTAATGATAATTAGATTAATCAAATTTAATCAGTCATTTGTGACGGATTAGTAACTTGCAAGAAAAAAACTTTCCACCCTTTTGTATTTTATCGTCTTGCACAAAATATTAAAAAATATATAAATGTCCAAATATGTGAAAATATTTAAAAGCTCTGTTTATGCCACAAATGATGCTGCACCTACCTGTGAATGAATGATCAATTAATCTTCTGGTTACATCACAACTAAATTGATCCCCCACCCCCCCACCCCCCCTTTTTAGTACTGTGTTTTTTTTCTTATCTCGCACAAAGCTGTGTTAGGAAAATAGAAACATGTCAGGTATGTTCCCTAAATCATGCGCCAACTAACCACTTGTCACGATAACGGATTAATCTATTAATTACTGCATCAATTAATCCGGTGTTTTTTGCGTTTCGTTTTGTAATCAAATTTGAATTTTTTGTAATTAAAGTGTTTATAGTACATTATTTATATAATTTAGGATCTTAAACAAAATTTTCTATATATATATATTTTTTTTTGCTAATTATGATATAAATCATCCTGCAGGTATCAACTATTCTATGATCTATTAACCTGTACTGGTTTAATCTGAGTACTGCTCAGATTAATCCGATTTTTTAAATAAAAGATAAATCGCAAATTTTCAAATTCGCATATTTTATTACTGTAAGTTCTCAAAAAACTTTGTTTTTGAATGTATAAACATTTTCTGTTCTGACCGCTTGTCGTATGTTGGCATTTACCACTTTCCATTCTTCTATGCTGTTATCTTGTGCAGAGCTCTTAAGTAAGTGTGAAAGCTCGTGCTGTAAATCATGCGTACCTCCTTAAAAGACTTCGGCTTTTCACCGGTGTTGGTCTATCTTTCTTGGCGAGACGCTACGCCTCTGAAGTTGTAGCTCTTGTTCCTTCACAGACTTTTCTTTACGCCAAAATAATTTCTGCTTTAGTGCCGCCGGGACCGCTTTCATACGTGTGCATCGT
The DNA here is from genome assembly GCA_024036415.1 of Prochilodus magdalenae. NCBI lineage: Eukaryota > Metazoa > Chordata > Actinopteri > Characiformes > Prochilodontidae > Prochilodus > Prochilodus magdalenae. The sequence continues at coordinate 364,815 of JAMWET010002899.1, forward strand.
TTCATTCGAGAGAGCCCGGTAGGTAAGACCCTTGGCACTCTCCAGCAAAGCTGTAAACTTATCAAAGCTGGAATTTCCTGTAGTCATTCTTGTTTTTTGCGTTGTTGGCCTGGTGTAGTTCCTTTTACAAGGTGGACATGCATCGCTGTGGTTCTTCGGTACAATGAAACCCTTGAGTGTCGACTG
>JAMWET010002899.1:370000-452500 GCA_024036415.1 Prochilodus magdalenae
AAGACCGTCTTTCATACGCTGCCATTACTTACAGTTAGGTTGAGGGTGAAGGGGAGATGGTGGGATGGCGAGGGGGGGTGGCAGTGGTTTCGGGGGCGGGGGGCTTTAAATTGAAGTAATAAAATTCTCTTTGTTTTAGTTAGTATTGGCCCATTCATCATCACTTTATTTAATACGAGGGAATAATTGTGCCATCCCGGCCCCGCCGCTAATGGCTGTATTCGCTCGTGTTTTCTTTGTTGATCGAAATGAATGAAATTAGGATAAACAGCCTCGCTCGTCGTCTGTAATCAAGGCCTGATTAATGGCGCTGGCGTGTCAGCGCCGCTCCTCATTCCAGAACACCTGATATCTTTCCCATAAACAAGCGCCTGCTTGTCTAAATGGAGAGGCGAAATGACGCATTTGATGAGTTTGTGATTGACCCCGTCCCGCGGGCTCCGGCGGCCGCTGACTGATGCTCTGTCAGGGAAGAGGCACGAGGATTTATTAGACGCGCTGATTAATGAGGCAAGCCACCCGGGTCGCCCCGGACTGGATTTTCATAATCGCGCGAGCTGTGGAGAGAGCGTTAGCGAGTGGGGAAACCGAGCGAAGGAATTAGAGGGAGGAAAAAGTTTAGTGCTGGAAGTCAGCATCATTGATGCTGATAGAGTATCCACTCTGCAGAGGCGCAGTGCAGTGCAGACACAAACCGACTCGCTGCGTTTTCAGATCTTAGTTCGTTACTGCTAATGTTCTGGCTCTGCATCGTTCAGGCCAAATGCTCAGCATAAATTTAAATATGTTGTCCCTCCAAACTTCACTGTCAGCCCAGGGTTTTCTCTCCATGGTCTGTTGGATGGCGTGGGAGGTTATTCAACCATTTGATATTATTGGTTAATACTAGTTCACTAATAGTAACAGTTCTGCCTGCTGGCGCATCATTGGACGTTTTAGAGCAAAATCACATTTTCATAGAAGTTGGTGAGAAGACAAAATTATAATTGAGGGCAAAAACTAACTAGGGTCAAAAGAAAAAAAAAAAAAGGTCATCTGTGATTTCTGGTTGACCTTGTAATTCACATGTTCGCATATGTGATAAGTCTCGTTGAAGGTGCAATAAGTAGTGTTATTCCAATACACTTGTGAAATTCAGCAGTTATTCCCTCATGGTTGGCTACCTCTCCATTCTATGTGCATGCTGGACAAAAGTCCATTGTTCATATGCAGCCCTCACTCTGTAAATGGAAAAAGTGGCTTGGGTAAAGCCACACAACACTCTTCCGGCTAATCAACATCCTAGATTGTGCACAGGACAGGGGGAAAGGAGGACATACATGCTGAACTCAGTGCGTTGTCAAGAAGGAGAGAAGGCTGAGAAACAGCCAAACGGGAAGATCTGAAACACAACTATTGAGATTGTTGTTCTTAGGTCAGGCAAGAGCCAAGAGCCATGTGAAGATCAGTGAGGCATTTCAAATGGCGGAGAGTCCGAAGTTGGCTTCATTTCTATCACTTTGTGTGTTTAAGGTGGTAGTAACTCCAGGCTCCTTTAGATGGCGCTGCACGAGGATGATGGGGCTATAAATACCTGCGGGGTGTGAGTGCCGGGATCCATAGATTGGGAAAAGGTGCTACAGTGCAGGGAATGTCTCGTTCCTTGTGTGGTAAATGGCTCCAGAGCAGATGTTAATGATTGGTTAAAATGCAGTGACTGCATGTGGGCGTGGCCAAAGACCATAGTGTGAAGGAAGTAGCTGAATCTGCAGGTGTATGGAAGCGTATGGGCATACACGTCTACCAGCAGTGGCTAAAATCCCAGTCCTAGTGGCTGCTAGCACTGCACAAATACTATTTCAGATAAGAACACACTCCACATGGTCAGCCAGTTTGGACAGTTTGGCAACAAATCTATTTTACATATTTTTGACACGTACAAGTCTAGATATCAATGTCTATGATACTAATGTAGGTACTTTCATCTGTATATCGCCACTGCCCATAGAAAACTAGTATCTCCAAAATGGAGAGGCCAAAACTTAACTTTAATGTAAGTCAATGGAACCAGACGTCTTTCCAGACAGTTTTGAGCCCTTTCCCTAGGTCCATTCACCATGAGATTCTCACTCAGTGTAAACAGCAGCTGAGGTGTTCCAATGAAGCATAACAGTAAAAAAAATAGAGATACATGATTTTCTTTAGACAGCGATAATATGCTCAAAGGCTGGCTGATACAGGTGTTTCAGATGTTTTAAATATGGGACATACTGCTGTCTATTTCATCCTGTAGGATTTTGAAACCAATCCTGAAAGAGTTACAAACCCGTCTGAAAGTGTGTTGAAGAGTTTTATAAAATATAAAACTAATTTGGTTGTTATATTATTAATCTGTGTTAGTGTATTATTCTTCTATGGTAGCATTTTGTTGCTGTCCAAAGAAAAACAAGTATCTCCAAAAAGGCAACTTTACAGGAGAGGCCAGAAACCTCATTTAACTTTAACGTCAGTGGAACCAGACGTTTTACTAAGCGGTTTTGGGCCATATCTGTTGGTCCATTCTTCATCAAATTTCCACCCAGTGTAAAAACCGCAGCTGCTGTGTTCAAATGATGCATAAAAGTCAAAATTGTAACAGTATAATATAACATACCGCTCTCAGAGGTCCTGAAATACTGAATATAAGAAATACTGTGTGATATTTAAAGCCAAGTTATTCTCTTTATTATGACTATATATTTAATATGGCAGCTTTTGAACACACTAGTGGACTCCAGAGAGAAAACAGTAGTAGCAGTCATAATGAAGCCTGACTTCTGTCCAGGTTTACAGATTACAGCCATACACGATATCCATAAGCATGGTATTCCTGTATCTATAATCATATCTGTAAGCATAGTCTTGTCTGTTACTGAGCAACTCCACTCTGATTACTCAGGCATGCAGTTAGCCCCATGCTGAGTGGAGGGGCGTAAGCTGGTGTTGAGTTTCACAGAACTTTCCCTTTAAATGCATTGTATATCGGAGCGAGCTCAGATCCATGAGTGCATGTGTTGGGGATGACGGAGTGAGAAGGCGCATTAGTGTTCATGCTCGCTGTGCCTCATGATCGTTTCCCCCGCTCGTGTTGTCCCCCCCACCCCCCTTCCCTTTAAAGTGATGTTCGTTTGTATTCGATTAGTGGGGGTCATTTTTTAAAATACAGAAAACACAGGAATAAACTTTGCGTGGTTTATAAATATTTGGACACCTGTCTGCTTTAATATGGAGTTGCAGGTCCGCAGAACAGATGGCAGGGATGTGATTTTTCTTCTCTTTCTTTTGTTTAATGGATTTGTAATTTAATGTACATTCGTCTGGCAGCCTCTCAGATTCACTTCTTGCCACATTTATCTCTCTCTACTCTCTCTTTCTGTTCACATGTGTTTCACATTAAGCCACAGTCCCGCTAGAAATGTGCAGTTTGCGTCGCCTTCTGGAGCGGCCGTGATGGAGATCACCAACAAAGAAAAGATACTGCATTTTAGTGCAGTCACAAACCGCCTGGAAGCGGTAAAAACAAGACCAAAGTAAGCACAGTGAGAGGAGACGCTTGTACAGTCGTAGGCAGAAATTTTAAAAACGCTGGTTTACTGATAGGATGCAGTCACATACGACCCCATTACCACACTGTGCTGATTTGTGCTCCTGGTCATTTTACTGACCTGCTGCCAATGAACCATTGCAGCTGTGAGATGTTCCACTGGGTGTATTTTTTTTTGTTTTGTTTTTTTTAATAGCATTTTAAATTTTTTAATACAACTTTTATTATTTATTATTTTATTTTATTATATATATATATATATATATATATATATATATATATATATATATATATACACACTCATCATCAAAAGAACAGCTGCACCCAAAAGGAGGTGTGGAATTGCAGTGCTGTTGGTAAGGAAGATAAAGGTCACCAGGAACAATACATGATGATAAATTTAGACTGATATGATCAATATTTATTGAGCTACACATACAGAAGTCTGTCTCTCAGTATGGCGTCGGGCCGCCGTGTTTGCTAAGCCAACATGCCAGACGTCTCAGCATGGAGCTGTAGAGGTTCCTAATGGTGTCCTGTGATAATCCATCCCATGCAGCTTGACTATCCTCACACAGTTCCTGCAGATGGTGCGGTAGGGGTGGAGGTGGAGGGACACCAGGCCTTCATCATGGCACTGGCTATGCTGCCTCCACACACGGATTCGTTGGTTGTCTCCACCAAGACTAAAGCGGGACTCGTCACTGAGGATGACCCGCTGCCATTCTGAGTCACTCCATGACAGTCTGGCACGACACCACTGCAGTCTTTGGTGACGGTGACGTGGAGGTGGCAGTCGTGGTAAATTCCGGTGATAAAGTTCACCTGTTAAACCTGATGTGAAGTTTCATAGTGAAGTGTTTAAATCTGTAATGGAAACTACACATTGTGCCGGATTCCACCGTAATATTTAATATATTGTACTATATAAACTCATTGTTCTACAGTAAGTATATATTATTATTATTATTATTATTATTTTAAATCATTTGTTTATTTATGAATTAATTCATCCGTCTTTAAAGCCACTTAACATTCCGTATCATGGGGACTGCTAGAATGCTCATTGGGCAGAAGGCAGGAAACATCCTGGACAGGCCAAGAGTCCGTCACAGTATTATTAATGTCCAATAGTTAATAATAATAATAATAATAGTAACTATACCACTACTTCTACTACTACTACTACTAATAATAATAAAATAATAATTGTAGTGTTAACAATAATATAATGATGATAATAATAATACTATAAGCTGTGATATTTTTGCATGTGACTGTATCACATCTGTGTTTATTAGCCTGTACATATCAGGCCGTCAGGATCAAGCAGTCAGGACTTATTCAGCACTATGGGATTATTGGTTATATCTGTATGACATGTATACGTATGTACAATGCATGCTGGGTATTGTAGTGAGACTGAGAATCAAAAATATACATTTCTAGATGAAGCTGAAGATGTCCCGTGGCATTAAGTGCTATAGGCTTTAGGTCAGAATGCCGGGATTACAGCGTTACCTGGAGGACTACAGCGTTACCTGGAGGATTACAGCGTTACCTGGAGGACTACAGCGTTACCTGGAGGATTACAGCGTTACCTGGAGGATTACAGCGTTACCTGGAGGTTCAGCACTTCAGGTTTGTTTAGACTACAGTTTGAGGGATCTGCACGTTGAGTAATGGGCGTCTTTGACCTTGGCGGTGTTGTACGCGCCTCTCTCCTGCTACGTTGTTAAAGCTCAGATCACTCAAGCCTATCGGTTTCTCCCTCGTTCTCTAAAAGTGCTGCCCTGCGTCATCTGGCAGTGGATCTGTCCAGCAAATTGAGACATAACAACTCCACCCCCACCGCTGGTGTGGTTCAGTCCGCTGATGACAGAGACATCAACGTCCTGTCTGCCAGATTGATGGCATGACGAAAACACTCTTTCTCTCTCTGTCTCTCTCTTTCACTCTTTTTGCTTTCTTTCTACCTCTCTCTCTGCCTGTATCCCTTTCTCTCTCTGTCTCTCTCGTATGTCTCTATTTCTCTCACTCTTTCTTTCTGTCCCCTCTATGCTGCTTTTCCTTTCATTTCTCTTTCTCACTTTCTTTCTGTCCTCTCCTTACAGTCTCCACATGCCCTTTCTCTTTCCTCTTTTTCCCTCTCTCACTTTATTTCTGTTTATCCTCTCTCCTCCTTTGTTTTTCTTTGGTCTTTTCTGTCCTTTCATCCTGTCTCACACCTCTCTGTCTCTCTCTGTCTCTCTCTCTCTTTCCTTTTTTTCCCTCTTCCTCTCTTTATTTTTGTCCCTTCTCCTTCTGTTTTTTCTCTATTTCCCTATCCCTCTCTCTTTCTCTTTGGTTTCTCCTTTTCTTTTTCCTTTCTCTCACTTTCTCTTTTATTCTTATACACTTCTTATACACTTTCTCCTTCTGTTATTTTGTTTTCATGTCTCTTTCCTCTCTCTCTCTCTCTCTCTCTCTCTCTCTCTCTCTCTCTCTCTCTCTCTCTTTCTCAGTCACTCACTCACTCACTCTGTATTTTTTATTTTTTGTCCTCTCTCTGTCCCCCCTCTCTGCTTCTCTGTCCTTTTTTCTTTCTCCCTTTCTTTCTGTGCTCTCACGCTGTCTCCCCCCCTCTCTCTCTCCTACCCACTCCGAGCGGAGCGTGCGGGTGAAGAGAAATAAACACTTAATTAATCCACTCTTTTTCCAATAGTTGCACATTTCTGTCTAATTAGCGGAGCAGCAATCAGGGCACTGGAGAGAAGTCTGCAGCTCGTTCCTCCGCTGGAGGATAAATAAATAGTAGAAATTACATCGCAGCTCTTTCATCTCCTGCAGAATTAATGGAATGGGAGAATTAATGTTAGTTTAATTTTTCCATTTTTTCCCAGCACATATATTTGCATTCTTCAGGTATTTTTTCTTCATCCCCATCTGTGTTCAGAGAGGCACTCTGTCTGCGCTCCATCTGTATGGCACATGTGGGGCGTGAGTGTATACAGTACATGAGAGAGTGTTTTAAAGAGAGCATTACAGGTGCCGCTACTCTGGTTCATCACTCATACAAGACACATGTGTCTGAAATACCCAGTAATGAACCCAGTAAAGTGTCCAGAAGTTTGTAGACACCTGCTTCTCCAGCCCTTCTTCTGGAATGAAGGGTATAAATAGGGCTCTTGCCTATTTACATTTACGGCATGTAGCTGACGCTCTTATCCAGAGCGACTTACAGCAGTTTTCATATTACAAGTAGGCCAATGTAGTGTTAGGAGTCTTGCCCAAGGACTCTTACTGGTGTAGCACAGCATAGTTACCCAGACTGGGATTCGAACCCCAGTCTTCCACATGTGGCAGTGGCTCCCTGGTGGGTAGTGGTATTATCCACTGAGCTACACCAACCACATAGTCTCCTATTGCGGAGGTAACAGCGTCTACTCTTCTGGGACTCGGCTGTGTTTGATTGCATTCAGCATTAGCGACGGCATTAGTAAGGAGGTTGGGTATTTTATGATTAATTCGGAGTCACTCCAGCTCATCTGAAAGGTATTGGATGGAGCTCTGTCACTCCAGGGAACACAGTCCCACCATTCCTTAACCCTGTGTTGGCGGGCTTTATGCCCCTCTAGCCCACACTTGCCATTAGGCATGGTGACCTTAGGCTCATGTGCAGCTGCTCCAGAGCACCCCATTGTATTGTCATTGCTTTTCTACAAAGATGATCAGGGTATAAACAAAAATATGTTTGATTGGGTTTCACTTTAGAGCAATTTGCATCACAAACAGAAAGAATTCATATGCATTCTGTACAAAATGTATACTTCACAGTTAAACGGTTTTAACAAGCTCGGCACAAAGAAGGGGAAAAAGCACACACAGCATGTTTTGGTTCTTGTTACAGTTTTAACTGGTGCATGAGATCAGTGAAAGCTGCTTATTAAAATGGTTGCTAAATTTGATTTAGTGGAGATTATATAAGTCTCCCGACCCATAGAATGAAGTGCACAGGTTAGGTACTCCAGTGGATCCAGAGCTCTTAATATCCTACCACTCACAGGAAGTGTTATTGGGAAGGACGATAAAGGTAACCAATAAATGATAATAAATTTAGACTGATATGATCAATATTTATTAAGCTACACGTACAGAAGTAGTGTCTCTCAGTATGGTGTTGGGCTGCCATGTGTGCTAACACAGGTTGTGTGGTACAGGTGGAGGTAATGTAACGCCAGATGTGCAACGCGACTGTTAATCTTGGCTCCCCCATGCAGATGGATTTGTTGGTCATCTCCACCAAGACAACAGCGGTCACTGAAGATGACCTGCTGCCATTCTGAGTTACTCCATGATAGCCTGGCATGACACCAGTGCAGTCTTTGACGGCATTAACACGGTGTGAGGGGCAGTGCATGTAGTCCTGCGTCGGTGCTGGCACTTACAAGACGACTCATGGGGTCCGCAGTTGTGGCTGTTGGGTCAGTCAGGTACAGCGACTGAAACTTGAAAGCGTGAAACTTGAGTCAATTGCATATCTCACAATGTCAAGCCTCTAACTCAACTTATAAACTTATAACTCTACTCACTGCAAGCTTCAACCTTAACCTCAGTCTCAGAAGCACCTGGTGACGGTCGTCAGGGTTTCCCCGCTGCAGACTCTTGATATGGTTTTCAAATAGAATCATCACGAGAAAGAAAAGACCTATAAACTCTGTAGGCTCAAGCTTGCGAATGATGGTTACTGGCTGTTGTATCAGCTGGTTATAAGACACGGCCCAAGAGATGGAGAGATTAATGAGAAAGCGAACATTTAATTCCCGTTGTAGCATCTCCCTGTAACGCATGGCTGGCTCCTCTTACATTCGCCGTGTGAACAGTGGATGAGCATCTAAACGATAAATATATAATCCCCATACACACATAGCTCTAATCCCCTCGGATTACACCCGGCAAGGCATTACCAGCAGATTTCTTGCAGCCTTCCTTTTTCTTTCTCTCCTCCTCTTCCTCTCGCTCCTGCCCTCGCCTTGTAAAACATCTCCACTTGGCCTCGGCAGCCAGAGCCGGGCTTTGATAAGGGAGCATTAGCCGCATCCTTTGGCCGCCCAAAAATGGATCTCTGGAAAGAGCGCGAGAGAGAAAGAGAAAGGGGAGGGAGGGGGCATCTTGGAAGAAAACTATTTCTTATTGTGCAAGTAATCTGTAACCCACCCTCCAATCCAATCTCTCGCTCTCCTCCCATTCTCTCCACCATCTCACTCTCCCTCTTTATCTCCTAGCCGCAGACGGCTTTAGTGTGGGCCGCCTCCCGATTATTGGTGTAATCGCTCGCATTTAGGAATTTAAGATGCTCCGATAGCAGGAGATCATCTTCAGACCCCCTCGCCATTGTTGCGGCCTGGTACATCACCCACAATCCTTCGCGGTAGAGGGGGCGCGCTGGAGCGTACGCCGTATTTTGTATTTTCGGTCTCAATTTCTCTCCTGATGACAAAACAGTAGGCAGGCAAATTCCCGGAGAAAGACTCTCTCAGACAATGGCGGTGTAAACCCGTTCACCCAATTTCCCCCCGCTTATGTCACTTAAATGTAAGCCTGGGATTTGCGGTTAAGTAGATTTCGGGTACAATGTGAGGACTAGCACAGTTTGGAGAACTTTTATGCACTGTGTGCACTACAGTATCCAGTGATTCCCCACATCCTGCTACTTCAGAAGTATGCCTGCGGTGGTTAAGTTTCCGCACGGCTGTCCTTGGGCAGGAAGCTACACTGAACGTCTGTGGAGTTAAAAGTCATTGGTTAGACCCAAGGTTCTCATTCTTGGTCCTGGAGGACACTGATCCTTCAGGTTTTAGAGTTTGACCAGCTCCCAACATGGCTAATTAACTAACTTCCACCGCTGAAGTTGAAGTTTTGGAGTAGACCAAAACATCACAACATGTGCTAAGTGATGCTCACCACTGGTTTAGACTCTAGATCTTTGATTGGTCAACTCAAAGGAATGAATGACTTCTACAAAACTCACAGCAAGAACTGCAGTACATTTTGTTTTGTGTATGTTTTGGGTCTTCTGAATTGCCAGGATGTCGGGCAACTGAAATATGAAAACCACTAGATGCATTACAAGCATGCTAATTTTACTGTTCTTTGAAATGAGGTTGCAGAAATATTGCTGCTATGCTTTTATTGTGCATTATTGGTATACTATTAAATAATATCATATACTGTTACTGTAGAATCTTGCCAAAGCCAGGATTTTGGCCAGACCTTAAACGGGCTGCTCATGCCAGAAAACCCTCTAATGTAGCTGAATTAAAACTATATTTGTAGGTAGAGCTGGCAAGACTTTAATATGACAAACGTTTGATTACAATTGTTACCTCCAAGAGTGGCCCAACCAGTTATTAACCAGTTATTAATTGTAGAGGGCGATTACGCTTTCACATGGGTGATACAGATTTTGAGTAAATCTTCGTCTTCAAAAAGTAGAATGGTAGTTTAAAAGCTCAGTAGTTTACTGCTGTTGTCTTTATCTGTGGTTGGATGACAAATGACCATAAACAGAAGAAATCGGTTGAGGAGGAGTGGGGGTGAAGACTTTTTCACAGCATGTGAAACTGGAAAATTCTGCTTTGTGTCACACCACCCTTCTGGTTATTCGGTTTCTCAGACCGGTTACGAGCTCTTCCCTTCATTTACAAATACACACACCCGCACACCCGCACACACAAACCCTCAGACACACACACACACACACCTGTGTGTCCAATAGGGGTGGCAGTTGCGTGTCTGGAGCAGAGCCCCTCCAGCAAGCTTTAGGGATGGTTCATTATGTTTCCAATGAGGGGTCCCCAGCCGGTGGTGAGCTTCTACAGGCTGCGACAGAGGATTTGGGGCTGAGTTGTTGGGGGGGGGGTCTCAGGACACCAATAGCCGACCCTATCAACCAGCAGGGGCTCTGGCTTTCCCTGCACGAACCTATGAGGAGTATAATCAGTGCTACTCAGTGTAATGACCATTACCACTTCCATGCACCTGCAGATTCAGCTACTTCCTTCACACTGTGGTCTTTGGGACACCCACATGCAGTCACTCCTTTTAGCCAATCATTAACATCTGCTCTGGAGACATTCACTGCACTGTACCACCTCTTCTCAATCTATGGATCCCATCACTCACACCTTGCATCTTCATACAGCTCCATCTGCAGGAGCCTGAAGTTACTACAACCCTAAACACTCAAGGTGACTAATAGTTTTGCTGGTGACCAAAAGCAACGTGACCGTAATGCCTCAGATTCTTCTACTTTCTACCTAAAAACGCTCAGCCTACTGCACCTGCCTGAGGTCAGAGAAAATTGATGCTGACTGTAGGCTAGTGTTTGTTTTTCTGCTTGTTTGGTGTGCAGATAATAGGCTTTTTAAAACATTTGTGATTTAATTAAAGAGCTTTTTAAAGAGCCCAGTGCTTCATTTATTTTAACAGAAGATGCGGGGCAATGACAGTTCAGCAGAAACATCTTGCTGGAAAAAAAAATGCAGCATGCAGTTCGGTTAGCATTGTTCCACAGCTTAACCCTAACCCCAAATATCATATTCTGTTTATCAATATTACACACAAATAACACATGACAAACAAATAGAAACTGTTGTTCTGTGGGTTACTGTTGTTCTGTGGGTGCTAACTGGGTACTAACACTAATCTTGGATAAGCAACTCTAAAAAGCCAGAAAACGTAAGAAATTTTCCAAATGGGAATTACAACATGGATGGACAATCAAATAGATATTTCTGCACTTCGAATTTGGAAACCTCCCAGTTTCTCTGGTAAAGAGTCCCCATCAGCATCCAACATGACACTGGTTAGCTCTTCTAAGAGGCCAACACCAAACCCTACAAGTATAATAGTAGGCGAAATGCGTTCGTCCCGGCTATAGTGTCCCTACACTGTTCGTCAGTCTCAGAGTGGTGGTCTGGGATCAACATGATTAGCGGCAATTTGTCCGAGGTCCCTGCCGATCAGACAGCCCAATAAGGCGCTACATTACAGCTCATGCATGTTCGTGTCCATATCTGTGCTCATATTTGTGAGTGATTTTCTATACGTCCGTCCACATGCATATGTGTTTAGGCTGGCATCTGTCGAGGGTTTTTTAATCCCCCTATGGGCCAGATCCTCAGAGAGCCCACTAAGCCACTTCATTGACTTTGATCCAGTTTTGGGGGGCAGTTTAATTTCCCATAATGCTGTTGATCAATGATTTCCTTTCAGCGCTGATGTAATTAGTGGGGTTTAAGCCCATCCCCAGGCCGTGTTGGGGCTCACTGGGAGGGGGGTGCAGGGATTTATTATTCAGGAGCTTTAAAGGGGATCGATAGGGGCTAGTCGCTCTACAGAGACTTCCCCACACTGGATTCTATTGGAGGGCTATGGCCTCTGGGTTTGGGAGGGCGGCGTACACAGAGATGCCCACAATGGATTGGGGTTCCCTCCGCTTAACGATTTGGGGTGAGAAAGCCCAGTAATGATGATAAATAATGAGCAGTTTGAGCTTCTTCGTTTTGTACCTTAAGGCTAATGGTATATTTGTTTTCTGTGTGATTATAGAACAAAGGCTGATTGTTGCCTATAGCTTTCTACGACTAATCTCTCTAGAAATTAGAGCTAGTTTTTGGAAGATGTTGGTCTTGAAATATATTCATTGTATAGGGATACACACAAAATATATTCCCTAAAGAAAACTTTTCCCTACCAAAAAAAAAAAACAATTCTGTTTTCTACTATTTCACCATCATCAGGTTTCCATACTTCCATACATCAGGAACTCCAAAGACGTGTAGGTTCACTGGTAGTTTGGTATAATGTAGTAAATATGCCCACCGATTTAAAAAAAAACATAGTTCCACAAATAGTTGCACCCAGAAGGAACCAACCGATGAAATGCATGTGACATAAGCAGAGACAGGCCTTATTGCTGTACCCCACTGACCAAACAGCCACAATTCAGCGAGCAGTGATGGCCTTTATAAGTCAGAGTATAAGTCTTAGTGCCAGCACTGCATGGCGCAGGACTACATGCACACAGACCATTACAGCATCAGCGCCACCCAAGACTGCAATGGTGTCATGCCACACTGTGACTCATCTTCAGTGACGAATCCTGCTTGTGTTTTGGTGAAGACGACCAACGAATCTGTGTGTGGAGGCACAGTGGTCAGCACCAAGATGAACGGTTTTCGACACACATCACACATAAAGAAAGCCTGGTGTCACTCCACCTCCACCCCTACTGCACCATCTGTAGGATCTGTGTGAGGATATTCAAGTTGCATGGGATGGTTATCACAGGACACCATTAGGAACCTCTACAGCTCCGTACCGAGACACCTGGCACTAGCTCAATCATAATTGCCCATGTCAGTCTAAATTAATGATCATTTATTGTTCCTGGTAACCTTTATCTTCCTTCCCACTAGCATCACATCCCACACGTCCTTCTGGGAGCAGCTATTCTTTTAAAAGTGGATCTCTCTATTTGTGTTGTAGACATGAAGACTCCTGGTTCCCATCACCACCATTGTAGAGAAATCTGATTCTCCACAATCCACCATTTCACATCACATTTGTTATTTCCCCATTCAGTACTGTGAGTGCAGCCTGCTAACTCACTAGCCTCGAACCTCGAAGTTCTTTTACACACGACACGGTGTAAATAAATAAAAAGTCTTGAATCCAAACTTTTCTTGTAGTTTGTATCTTTACTATGAACTGCAGATAATACAAAACAAAAGGTGAATTCTTGACTTAAAATTAAATAACGTGACGGTCAAAAGACTGTGATGCTCCTTGGCTTGAGCATTCTGCCCTTCTATGCTCAGGAGCCAATCAGATTGCATCCCAAACAAAAACTAATTCATTTCTAAGTTATTATCACTTAAATGCAATGGTACACATTTTCATACATTAGAAATATAACTCAAATCCTGTTGCAAATTATTAATACAACATTTACAATATGTATTAAAATCAAAACACATGAAGCTGTATGTACCTCGTTAAAATGACAGCTAAATTATGTTGCTTAAATTTCAATTAAATTCATAACTTCTCAAAAAGCTTTCAGCAGTTCTCAGCTTTTGTAACGACCATTAAAACGTCCTCCGGCGATGTACAGTTTATACTCGTCGCATCTGTTTGCTGTGATCTTTGGCATGTTAATCATGGAAAGGCCTAAGATCTAAGTGCGTACGCATGTTTACGCTCTTCCTTGATGTGATCCAACAGTTTGGGTGATCATTTCTCCTCCTCGTCTCTCTGGTAGCCCTTACATCGTTCCGGCAGAACCCCCGCAACCCGCCACCTCCCAACCCCACACCCCCCAACCCCTGCTAAGACGATGACCTTGTGAATGCACACAGCAATTACACGCTGGATGTACACATACGACTCCGCACTGTCAGTTTGGCAGCCTGGAGGAGGAGCTCATCAAACACCAACACATAGGCTTCATCTGTCCTCATTACACAGTTTAGCTCTAGGTCCACTCCATATAGAAACTTGGGCCAGTTTCGCCGAGCTGGGTCTGTAGATGTCGAGCTGGGTCTGTAGATGTCGAGCTGGGTCTGTGGATGTCGAGCTGGGTCTATAGATGTCGAGCTGGGTCTGTGGATGTCGAGCTGGGTCTGTGGATGTCGAGCTGGGTCTGTGGATGTCGAGCTGGGTCTGTAGATGTCGAGCTGGGTCTGTAGATGTCGAGCTGGGTCTGCAGATGTCGAGCTGGGTCTGTGGATGTCGAGCTGGGTCTGTGGATGTCGAGCTGGGTCTGTAGATGTCGAGCTGGGTCTGTAGATGTCGAGCTGGGTCTGTGGATGTCGAGCTGGGTCTGTAGATGTCGAGCTGGGTCTGTAGATGTCGAGCTGGGTCTGCAGATGTCGAGCTGGGTCTGTAGATGTCGAGCTGGGTCTGTGGATGTCGAGCTGGGTCTGTAGATGTCGAGCTGGGTCTGTGGATGTCGAGCTGGGTCTGTAGATGTCGAGCTGGGTCTGTGGATGTCGAGCTGGGTCTGTGGATGTCGAGCTGGGTCTGTGGATGTCGAGCTGGGTCTGTGGATGTCGAGCTGGGTCTGTAGATGTCGAGCTGGGTCTGTAGATGTCGAGCTGGGTCTGTAGATGTCGAGCTGGGCCTGTAGATGTCGAGCTGGGTCTGTAGATGTTTAGGTACGGTAATGGTTTTGAGGAAGTTACGTATTTGGATGCAGCCTGTTTAGAAATTACAGGCAAACTCACTGACTCTAATTTCCTGTGGTTCAGACGCAGCAGTGTTGGTACCATTTTAGTATAACAATATAGTGTTTATAATTTTTTTTTTTTTATTTATCTTTATTTAAGGATTTAATTGGCTAGTTATTGGTTATTAGTTAGGTCATAAACACTTTACAAAGTATTAATAAGCAGTTATAACACATTAATAAATGGGGCAAAAAAATGAGCTCCTCCATATGATGCATGGGAATATGTATAGATGCTGACAGGGCTTATACGGACTGATAAAAAGATGAAGTATGATCAGTAACCGTCAAAATCGGAGCTTCAACAATATAAAAGTGTGTGTTCAGTGTTAACACTAACACTGACAACAGGTCATTGTTGCCCGTCTTGCTTATGTGTTGTGAATGCGTATTAATGATTTCAAGAGGTTTATGACCTAATTAATAACCTCTCCTTAAACCATTCATAAAGTCTTTATAAAGGTAGCCTTATTCTGAAGTGGTACCGCACCAGTGGACAGGGCACTCTCGTAGACACTCATTTACATAATGGCATTTAGCAGACACTCTTATCCAGAGCGACTTAGTGCTTAGTGCTCAGTCTGGAAACTGCACGTATCCTAGCTAGTACAAAGAGTACAGATATTCCAAACTCCGCTCGAGCTCAGCCGCTGCATAAACAAGGGCCGGTGCTGATGAAAAGGAGAATATAGAGTTAAATACAGCTGATGCGCACAACCTAGCCATCTCAAGCCAGTGCTCATACCTAGAGAGATACGTTACGCTCCGCATAAGCAAAATACAGTACATTTCAAAAGTGTGTGTGTGTATATATATATATATATATATATATATATATATATATATATATATATATATATATATATACTTAGATCGGTGCTCACGTAAGTGCTTCACATACTCCTACCTTGTTGATCCACCTCATTTGTTGCATCACCGATATTAGCAAATATGAGCATATTCATTTTGTTAGTACATGGTGATTAACTGGGGTTTTGTCCTATGTGAACAATGCAAATGATTTTTTAAAATTTCTATATATTTAAATTTATATTTATATATATATATATATATATATATATATATATATATATATATATATATATATATATTTTTTTTTTTTTTTTTTTTTTTTTTTTTTTTTTTTGTGTGTGTGTCTGTGTGTGTGTTCCTATTACAACTGCCATTGCATTGGAAGGAATTATAACTGGGAACAAACAAAACTATTACACCATGAGACGTCATATGATGCCAGAAACCCCTTTAGCCTTATAGCTCCAGTCCAAATCTGAGGACGTAAACGTCTCAACTGAAAGGTGCAGTTCAGCGTTCTCTCCTGCTGCGTGTCTTAATTGCTGATATTCCATCATGCTCTGATAATTAGCACGTTAGAATGTCTCATCTGCTGGATTCTAAGTAGATTACGGAGCTCCATAAACTCCCCCAGCATTATCTTGCTTTGTCTCTGAAGTGTCAGTCATGGGCTTTTTCCAACCCCTCATAAATCTCTCTGCCTCTTTAAGTTTTGATGAGTCGCTCTCCAAAGTGTCTCAGAATCGCTCGTCAGCAGCCGTACTCCTGGCCTTTTGACCCCATAGCAGTAAATTGCCGTGTGTCGGGGCATCCTCTCCTGGCTTCTCCCATGACTGATCTTTATTTAAAGTTAGCGGCTCGCTCGGATTAGCCGTTGGGGCTCGGCCCCGCGTCGAGTGCTTTGAAACGAAGCCTGAAGTAAGCCTATATGCAAACAAAAAAGGCCCCCCGAATTAGCCAACCTGCTCTAGCCTTCCTCTTATCCTTTTCCATGCGTTCAAGGCGAGGGAGAGAGAGCGGGAGGGAAGAAAAGAGGCTCTCCCTTCGCTTCAGTAAATAATATGAAGGGGGGGAGAGTTCTTTTTAATTGTGTGAAACAAAACAACGGGGGCTAAGTAATGGGGTTTTAAAGCAGGGCCCTTTTAGGGTGGAATTGTGTATCGCCCTGTGTGGGTGTGCGGAGGGAAGCTCGGCGGAGACGGACCAGAGTGGGCGGCATGAAACCGGTGGAACAAAAGGCGAAAGAGTTGGCACATGGAGGCGCCCGGCACCAAAAAAAAAAAATCATCACGCTGGAACCAAACCGCGGAGCTAATTACCAACACGCATTGTGAGCGAAGATGCAGAGCAACAAAACAGGGATAAAGATTAATTTCATACCTCATCCTCCTCGCTCAAGAGACACAGCTAAAGATCTTACAAATTGAAAAAGCCAGGATCGTTAGAAGACTCCAATGTACAGGCCACGCTTGTGAACCCCTATCGTGCAAAGACTGCACATTAGAAGCACAGATTTTCTGACTCGTTCTCCTTCTCATACATCCCAGGCCAGATCTGCTAAGCCTTCAGCTGCGGGTTTCAGCAACAAACAGGACATGCCGAGCCCGGGTGTTATATTTGAAAGCCTGAATGTGTGTTTATTCAGCATGCAAGGTGAAAAATACAGAACGTATACATGTCACTGTTGGAACAAAGCCTCCATTGATGGGCATTGATTCACACTGCTGCAAAACTGTACTGTCAAACCAATCAAGCCGGACGAAATGGTCCAAAATGACCTCTAAACTACTGACATTAACTCATGTTAAATGTTTTAGAGATGCACCGAATGTTCGGTAAGCGAAATAATAAAATTCTAAGTTTAAAAGTGACACGACCGAATCGTTTATACCGAACAGTGAAGTTTTTAATGATGCTGTTACTTTTTTCTAGTTCCCGGATGTAGACAAGAACCAGAGTGGAACTTTTAACTAGCCCCAGATCTAGCGCCTTCTGCTCTAAGCTAGCACCCACTTCTCCACTGCGAGTCACAGCAGAGCACGCTGACGCTTCCCAGTTTTTATTCAGTTAAAGCCAAACGGGAAAAATACAGAACAGAGCCGTTACTGCAAGGGACACAGACTGCAGCTTCTCAGTGGGCACGTATGCACTCACTCCCACGTACACATTCACGCGCTGGTGCAAGTGCCCGTAGATCCCAGTATCACAACAACATGATAAAATCGTGACCAGCGTGGAGTAAGGTGCTCTCTGTGAATGCAGCAGACATGCTGGCTGGGATGCATCATATTGTGCTGGGTTGGTTAAAAATGTTCACTGTTGAATAAACAGTTTTAAAATGTAGTTTAGTAATAGTTTGTTTTTGAAAACCAACATAAAGCTACACAGCCTAATTTATGCAATGGGGAGAAAGTGGCAAAATTAATAAAAGGCTATGTTCAATATTCGACCTTCGGCTAAATGTTTCATTTAGTTCGTTTCAGCTTCGGCCATAAATTTTTATTTTGGTGGATCCCTAATGTCTTTCCTCCTGCTGTGAAGTTTCTTTCTTTTCCCCTGAGGTTCACTAACATAACAATGTTTAGGTAGTTTTGTGTGGTTGGTGTAGCTCAGCACATAACACCACTACCTGCCAGATAGCCACCACCACCACATGTGGGAGACTGGGGTTCAAATCCGTGTCTGGGTGACTATACTGTACTACACCAGTACAGTATAGTACAGGGCAGTACTTGGGACTCCTAACACTACACTGGCCCACCTGTAATATGCTTAACCTTGTAAGTCGCTCTGGATGAAAGCGTCAGCTTTATGCCATAAATGTAATTGTATACCAAAAGATGAATAACGGTTTGTGGACCCCTGCTTCCTATGACCACCACTGTAAAGAGATCTGAATTACTGAGTATATGCCTGCTGCCTTGAAGTCCTGTCTTAAATATAAAATCTATGAGCACACATTGTTTTTCTTCACAGAGCCTGGAGTATTGAAATTGGGGGTGTGTCCACAAGCAACTATAGCTGCTGTAAACTGGCTGTGGTACTCACATGCTATGTGGTGCTTCTAAATGGATTGACAAAAGTCAGTCATCTCATATCATCGCTGTCCAATGAAAATACTCATGACCTCCAAAGTTGTTAATGGGAAATTTTTAGGGAGGACGTGTCGTATATAAGTGTTAGACTAATGAATGAGCCTCTATTAAAGACTGGTGGACTGAGAGACACTAGAGTCTCTTCACCTACACTGAGCTGATGAAGAGTCCTGTTCCAGAAATGATAATAGGACATTAGAGCCGTAATAAACCATACTCCTGTTACTCTCCATACTTTAGTACTGTTACTCTCCATACTTAAGTACATCTGAAGGGACATGCTTTAGTACTGTTACTCTCCATACTTAAGTACATCTGAAGGGATATACTTTAGTACTGGTACTCTCCATACTTAAGTACATCTGAAGGGACATACTGTAGTACTGTTACTCTTTATACTTAAGTGCATCTGAAGGTACATACTTTAGTACTGTTACTCTCCATACTTAAGTACATCTGAAGGGACATACTTTAGTACTGTTACTCTCCATACTTAAGTACATCTGAAGGTGCATACTTCAGTACTGTTACTCTCCATACTTAAGTACATGTGAAGGGACATACTGTAGTACTGTTACTCTTTATACTTAAGTGCATCTGAAGGTACATACTTTAGTACTGTTACTCTCCATACTTAAGTACATCTGAAGGGACATACTGTAGTACTGTTACTCTTTATACTTAAGTGCATCTGAAGGTACATACTTTAGTACTGTTACTATCCATACTTCAGTACATCTGAAGGTACATACTTTAGTACTGGTACTCTCCATACTTAAGTACATCTGAAGGTACATACTTTGGTACTGGTACTCTCCATACTTAAGTACATCTGAAGGTACATACTTTAGTACTGTTACTCTCCATACTTAAGTACATCGAAGGTACATACTTTAGTACTGGTACTCTCCATACTGAAGTACATCTGAAGGTACATACTTTAGTACTGTTACTCTCCATACTTCAGTACATCTGAAGGTACATACTTTAGTACTGTTACTCTCCATACTTAAGTACATCTGAAGGTACATACTTTAGTACTGTTACTCCAGTGGAGATCTAAAGGGAGGAATGTCTACTGACACTGGAGGACTACTTTACCTTGGGTATCTCTACTTCAACTCCACTACATGGTTTGTGAGCTTGTCCACCTCTGGTCCCACATCAGGTGTTTGAAGCACTGTAGATCGTCACTGAGCTGTGAAGTCAATTACTTGCCTGGTCTGGTCAGTGGAGTCAAAACTGTATGATAAATGGTTCAGTAGAAATGCTTAAAGTCACTTTTCAGTAAAGTCTTGTTACCCTAACTTGTTTTGAAAGTTAGGTTCTCAGGCAAACAACAGGCACTATACTGCGTACTGAAGCCATCCAGTCTACATCTGGAATTTTACACATTGTCTTGCTCTGCTTGATGTTCCACCTTTTCTCAGTGATCCACCCTGAACATCTCTCTCTTATGAGCGACTGAACAGGAGGGGGCTGGTGGGGTGGAGGAGAAGGGGGTTACAATAATAGCCCTCAGCTACAGTCAAGGAAGGAGCATGAAAAGAAGCGCAGGAGCCAGTGTGATGGTGAGCAGGATGGCAGGGAGCGCCAGAGAAAAGGGGAAATGCGAGAGAGCCGGCCCTGTTGTTGTTGTTTCTACGCTTTGTTTTTTCCACAAGCCGTCCTTCGTCTCCTGACATGTTAACTGTGCGTCCGGCTCATCACAAACTCTTCGCCACCCACTCCTTCTTCCCCCATCCCCTCACATTTACTTTCCCCATTTTGACGAGACCGAGAATCATCTGTCATTCCTGTCCATGCGCTAGCTTCTGGTCCCCCCTCCCCGCCCCCCCCTTAAAAAAGCGTATTATTTTTTCTCTTTTTCTCTTTCTGGGAAGACTTCGGGAGCCTGCACGCCCCGCGTTTGGGAGATGAAAGGCACGGAATTGCGCCGAATCTCTGCCCTGCCACTGAACGCCTCGAACGCCCTGACAAAGCTGTCAGGCCTCATTTCGCCTCCAACTGCCACGGCCAACTTCGTCTGCCATTCGCAATAAACGGCCGCTGTAGCCAGACGCCCATTTCAGACCTTGTCAAAGGCCTGCTGATGCGGCGGGTAAAGCGCAGTGCTTTCCCTCACATTTTAGGCCTCACATACGCACAGTATTCCAGCCCCATTTGTTCCTAGAGAGAGGAAGGAGACGGAAATCTAGATGGATTGGTTGAAAGGCCTCACAGGTTGCAGCTTGGTTTGGGAATAGGCAGCGTTAATCGGCGAGACCTGGCATACAGTTCCCAGCCGTCTGTTTGGTGCCATGAAAGATGGTTGCTGGTTGACCTTGTTTACCAGTTTGACATCTTTATGATCAGCTTATAAGTGTTTTCAGGGTAATGCGGAGTTGAAGCACATAGCTAATGTATTTTAAAAAGAGCTTTCAAGCCCTAAAATGTAAAGTACATCTTTATCCAGTCTTAGTAGCTTCCTTATAAGAAAGGTCAGCATTGCCTGCCTAGCCTACAGCTATTGCTAAGCTTACTAACATAGCTACTAAATAGCACCAGGATACAGTCATCAGCAAAATAGCCTCATGAGTCACTTGGTAGAATTCTCCAAGAAAGAAAAAGCCATAATTCTCCAAGAATGAAGAAAATGGTCTGGCATGGGTGGGGTGCTGAGAAGCAGGAAGTGCAACCAACTCCTAACACCAAACTTTGGAACTGTAACACAGCATTAACCATCACAGGCCCTTAGGTTATTCATTCTTCAGTGCCAAATCTGTACAGGTATCGTCCCATAGCTCCAAAGTTTGGTGTTAGAAGTTGGTTGCACTTTCTGCTTCTCACCATCCAGGCAATCCCAATAACAAATAACGAGTCCTCAGCCCATAAAGCCTTAGGTTTGGTGTTTTAGTGCAAATAGCATTGAGGTGTCCTCTCACAGTGGAAGGATGGACAGATACACCTGTGGTGTTTTCAGGTCAAGGGTGGACCTTGATGGGGACTCTTTTGATGAAGTCATTAGTTTGTTTTTTGTTTTTCTTTTAGATCAGAGGTAATGTAGCCACGTTTTCATCTCCTCTTTACTTTCTTTTCATTCCTCCCCGCTCGTGGTGCTGGTGAGCTCCAGCTTCTCTCCGTAAACTCTGGAGAACGCCCCCCGCAGTGGTGTGTGCTCCCGCAGTGCAAACAGGAAGTGTGTGAGCTCAGAAAAACCGAGGGCTCGGCTTTCATGTGGAAGCACACTCAGGGGAGCCTTACCTGCGAGAGCGGGCGAGAGAGACTGACCTAGACTGTGATTCCTCTCTCCTCCTTCCTCTTCCAAACATCATCCTCCTCCAAACAGCCCTCTAGTCCGCTTAAACAGGGCTACATCGCACACGCTTACCCAACAAAACCAGCTTTGCGCCGCGCCGCGCATTTCCCGCCTGTCTTTTTGATATCCGCTTGGACTCCTCCGGCCAGCTTGTGGTCTGAAAACCTGCATTTCTTGTGCTTCCCTTCCAGGAACCTCAGGAATTACATTACATTACATATATCCCTCCTCACTCTCCGAAAGCCCTGCGGATCAGTGTTTACGTGGTGGTGTTTACTTCAGACGAAGCCCATGGTCTGGGTTTTTCTTTTGGATAGATCCAGCTGTGCAAATTACTGCTTTATTCTTTTGCACTTATAACAGTCACTCACTGGATCTTACACCGCAATCAACATGGTGTGCTTAATGTCCTCCCAGAGTTATTGTGTTACAAGCAAGCCCAGAATGCCATTCATTACTTTTAGCATGCAACAGAAAGGGCAGAATAACAGATTCATGGCACGCATAGCTGAGTGAGGTATATCTTGAGGCTTTGTGGCTTATCCTGAAGATCCTGGGGAGAGTTTAGTGTGTGTATATATTGGTGGGTGACATTGTGAGACATGCAAGTAATTCAAGCTTGCCATGTGTGCGGCATACGCAAGGTGCCTGACTGACCCAACAGCCACCATTGAAGACATTCAGTGAACAGTGATGTCCTCCATGAGTCATTCTCGGCTGCGCCACGCAGGACTGCATGCACACATACTGTTACGATGACTGCCCATCGTGTCAACATGGGCTTCAGTGACTTCAGTGGTGGACTCAGAATGCCAGTGGGTCAGCTTCAGTGACAGGTCCTGCTTTTGTCATGGTGGAGACGACCAAGTTGGACTATTTGTCCTGAAGGTCTGGTGTCACCCCACCTCCACCCCTATGGCAAAATCTGCAGGAACTGTGTGAGAATATAAGCTCTATGGATAAGACTAGCGAACTAGCGCTAGCTAGCAGTTAGCTAACAGAAGCACATTTCAACAGACATGTTACATTGACTAACCTGACTTGTAGATCTCCATTATTTGTTGTTGTTAATTGGACAATGATGTTTGGTACGCTGTCGGTCCCTATTGTCACTGTGTGCCTACTTGAGCCATTGAATCGATTTTGAATTTTTTTATGGGCGTAAAGAGAAAAATGGCTACTAAGGATTGTGATAAGATTACAGATTAACATTTAGTCTTGTGTTTGATTAGATTTGTCTTTGTCTGTATGCGGACTGGTTCGGTCATTTTTTCAGGGAATTTCAAAATGTAGGAAAGGAGGTGTTGTATCATGTGATCATCTGTGGTTGGTGTAGCTCAGTGGATAACACCACTACCCGGCAAGTAGCTACCACCACACATGGGAGATTGGGGTTTGAATCCCAGGCTGACTGCCTACGCTGTGCTACACCAATAAGAGTCCGTGGGCAAGACTCCTAACACTACATTGGCCTACCTGTAATATGATTAACCTTGTAAGTCGCTCTGGATAAGAGCGTCAGCTAAATGCCGTAAATGTAAATATGATCATTACAGAAACGTATTGGATACTGAACATTGCACACTGAGAGGAACCAGGACCTTTCTCTGGGCCGAAGTTTTTGAAATCTTTGCTCTGTTCCATTGCATTTGTGCCCCGACGCCCCCCATCCCACAAATAAACCTGAGGTAGTGCCCTTTATTTCTGCCCCTCATTCCCGCTCGGGCCGCACCTTCATTATTAAGTCGTTTTTTTCCCTGTTTTTTATTGCACTGCTTTGGCGGAGGAATATTCAGCGCACCTTGCATGTTCATGAATAATGTCCATCTTTCAGCCGCCCTTTTACCGTCACTGGAGGTGGGGTTGGAGGAGGAAAGTGGATGGGGGTGCACGGGCTCCGAGATGTGGCGGGGGGGATTGGCGGAGAAGGTGGAGGGGTTGTGGATGAGGGGGGCATATGTGGGCCAGATGAATTACACGCAGGGGGGATCTGACAGGCCGGCGCTGAGCTTTGTGATCATTCCAAAGTTCTAATAATCTCCCTCACCTTCCCTATCTTGCCCGTAATGAAAGAGAATAGGTGATTGCACCCCGGGCTACGTTCCCCCAGCTTAATGACTCCTCCAAAGGCGAGAGCGCGGCCGAGGGAGGAAAAAAAAAATGAACTTTGAACGAGCTGCGAATTGGCTCTGACAGCGTGATAGACCATGACACCGGTTCTGTAGCAAAACAGACGTAGCGCTAATTGATTATCAATATTTTAAGCAAAGTGATGAAAATAAGCATTAAGAGAAGAGAGAGCACCAGAGAGAGAGAAGAGAGGCTGGTGGAGGTGCCTCAGTGGGGGTCGCGCGTGACTACGTTTCTGCTACTCTCTCATTTTCTCTCACTCTCTCTCTCTCTCTGTCTCTCGTTCCCCTCGACGACACTTCGTTGGCCACATATTTCCTCTTGTACCTTTTCAACCAAAGCAAGCGCTCCACCAGCCAATTACCTAACTCACATGAGCGCACAGTTCATCAAAATGTCACTTAGCTTTAAATTTCTGGAGTTTTGCTATCAGTTTGTGGCAGCTTTAGGACTGACCAGGAGCGGGACGTTACCTTACCTTAAAGATCATTTTCAAACAAAAAGAAATATAACTCTTAATTACTCTTTATTACTCATTATTACTCGTATCAAAGATTTAAGGATTCAAGGAGACTTTATTGTCATTCGCATCACATGTGGTACATGGGGTGGAACGAAATTGTGGTATCGTCGCTGTCCAAAGAAAAACAAGTATCTCCAAAATGGCAACTTTACAGGAGAGGCCAAAAACCTCATTTAACGATAATGTAAGTCAATGGAACCGAACGTCTTTCCAAACAGTTTTGAGCCATTTCTGTTGGTCCATTCATCACGAGATTCTCACTCAGTGTAAACAGCAGCTGGTGTGTTCAAACGATGCATACAAGTGTAGTTGGTGTAGCTCACCAGATAACACCACCACCCACCAGGGAACCACCACCACATGTGGGAGACTGGGGTTCGAATCCCGGTCTGGGTGACTATGCTGTGCTACACCAATAAGAGTCCTTGGGCAAGACTCCTAACACCACATTGGCCTACCTGTAGTATGATTAACCTTGTAAGTCGCTCTGGATAAGAGCGTCAGCTAAATACTATAAATGTAAATGTAAGTAAAAATGGACAAAAATGGAGATACATCTTGTTCATGGAACAGCAACGTTATGTTATATGTCATATATGCGTCAAGATTACCAGGAACTAAAAATTATGATGATAAATTTGGACTAATATGATCAATATTTATTGAGCTACACATACAGAAGTCTGTCTCTCAGTTTGGCTACCACAACATGCCGCACATCTCGGCATGGAGGTGTAGAGGTTCCTAATGGTGTCCTGTGATAATACATCCCATCCAGCTTGAATATTCTCACACAGTTCCTGCAGATGGTGCGGTAGGGGTGGAGGTGTAGTGACACCAGGCCTTCTGGACGTGTGACACGTGACCACAAACTGCTCATCTTGGTGCTGACCGCGGTGCATCCACAGACAGATTCGTTGGTCATCTCCATCAAGACAAAAGCGGGACTCGTCACTAAAGATGACCCGCTGCCATTCTTCTGGTGGCATTCGGCATAACACTCTGCATCCATGTAGTCCTGTGTTGTGCAGCTGCCTGCCAGTGGTGCTGGCTCCAACAGGATGACTCATGGAGGACACCACTGCTCGCTGAATGTCCGCAGTCGTGGCTGTTGGATCAGTCAGATACAGGGATAAGGCCCCTACTTGCTTACGTCATCTTAGATTTTCTGCTCTAGTCTTTCTAGTCCAAAGAATCAAGCGTAGAAAGACTGCTGCAGCTGTCCTCTGAGTGAATGAGACAGTGATTCAGACCACTCACTGTCAGGGGCAGGTCTCTGAACACTGGGATTAGGAGTTCAACAAGTAACACATGGTGCCAAACCAACTTAACTCCTAGAGTTGTTTTGGCCAGAACCACTCTTGTTCAAAAACTCTTTGAAGTACACAGCCACCTCAGCTCTTCACAGCCGTTTTCTGACTACAAGGTGCAAAGTGAAAAACATTTTACAATGCTAGTCATATTAGATTATGTTTTAAATGAAGATTATAATAGTATGTCCTACAGATACAAATATCATATCTCACCAAAATGCCCATCCATATGTCAGCCCTAAGGCGTTTCAGCATGT
The DNA here is from genome assembly GCA_024036415.1 of Prochilodus magdalenae. Taxonomy (NCBI): domain Eukaryota; kingdom Metazoa; phylum Chordata; class Actinopteri; order Characiformes; family Prochilodontidae; genus Prochilodus; species Prochilodus magdalenae. The sequence goes on from JAMWET010002899.1 coordinate 396,264, forward strand.
GCTTTAGCTACAGTAGTCTGAAGAAGCAAACCACCAAATAATTATGTTGGCCAAACCAGCTCTTAATACCAAAGGAAGAAACTTGGATGAGCGTGAAGTTGTTTATACCCCAGGGATTAGCACACGGCTAGATTATATTAGCGAAACACTTGCAGGTAGGTCCAAACTTTCCACAAGGAAGGAAGAGAAACCCTCTGAAGCATGGCTAGACCTTCACCTCCAGCCCATGGCTCCACCTCCCCACCCCTGACCTGAAGCTCTTTCCTAGGCTTAACCACCAGCGCTTGACTGAGCACAATCCCAGGACCACCATGTCTCTGGGCCTTTTGTCTGAGGTGTTTGTTAAGTGCTAGCCTCGCTCCTGCTGGGACTCCATTGGGAAGTGCCTGCTCCGGGCAGCCTTTCTTTCTCTTCTAAGTGGCCGCCTTTGTTTGACACCTTGTGCGCGTCGACCGTTCGGCAGCCGCCGTTCGCGTTTCATGCGCGGGGGTCCTCCCCGCTCCCCATTCTCACTCAACGGGATCTAACTCTGGCACCTTTCATAGCTGAAACTGATCCTATTCACCTTTATTCATCTAACCCTCTTAGCTCCCCTGTCGCCTATACGCCGTGAGCGCCTCGTTTTACATTTTGTTGAATTATTTCTCGTTTATGGTTCACTGGATAAAGTGGAGGACTTCTGAGGAAAGTCTGGATTCTAAACTTTCAGTCGGTCTTATGTTTATGTTTGCAGGTGAACAAGATTATTCCAAGATTGTAATTAGATGGAAAACAGTCATTTGCAGAAACGGTTTTGTGGATTTTTTTTTTTTTTTGTAAAATAAAGAGAAACGTCGTTATTAATACAGACTGTAACCTGTTAATGCAGATTGCTAGCCAACCGCAATGGTATTGTCTACTACAAAGCACCTTAGTGGACTTAGATGTAGAATTAGAATGTAGAACAATTTAATAATCAAGTTTGCACACAGAGGAGTTTGTCTACTGCATTTAACCCATCCTTGAAGTGAAATACCCGCATGCATACCCATGCTAGTGGACACTTGCCCGGATTGGTGGGTAGCCCTATCCACAGCTGGAGTAGTTCGGGGTTAGATGCCTTGCTCAAGGGCATTTCAGTAATTTCTGTTGGTTCAGAGAATTACAGACTAGTCACAAGGCTGGTTCCCTAACCTCCAGCACACGACTCCGCCCCATTGGTTATGCACTAAATGGTTATAAACGCGTCTACTGTGGACTATCACATTCAATTAAATTATTATTTTTTAAATTTATTTTATTTATTTAGCTTTTTCGGTTTGCCTGGCATTGGTCAGTTTCAAACTCAAACCTGATATGGGTTATATATTTACATTTACGGCATTTAGCTGACGCGACTCACAAGGGTATTCATATTACAGAGCGACTTACAAGGGTATTCATATTACAGGTGGGCTAATGTAGTGTTAGGAGTCTTGCCCAAGGACTCTTATTGGTGTAGCACAGCATAGTCACTCAGCCCGGGAATCAAACCCCAGTCTCCTACGTGTGGTGGTGGCTACTTGGCAGGTAGTGGTGTTATCCGCTGAGCTACACCAACCACATATATGGCATGGACATACTTTTGGTTGACATAGTTTGAGTGAGGTTCAGCCATAATAGTGGTGGGCTCAGTTTAGTTTTAGACTCTAAGTACAATCCTGAGGGTTGAAGAACGTTTGGACATCATTATGGTGGGCCCAGGTTGTTCAGAGTAGTAGGTAGTGCCTGAACCAAAGGTTGTTGAAATGGTTTGGGTTACATTTGGATAGAACTTCGGTGGTCTCAGTTCTGTCAAACCTGCTGGTGTGGTTTGAACTGGGACAGGTTTGGACTCCAAACCCGCTGGTGTGGTTTAGATGTGATCCGGACAGGAAGCTTTTCTGCCGTGTTCTGGTTCAGACCAAAATTTCAAGGCCGATTAAAACTGTAACTCGCGTTTGACAGATGTACAAACACAGCGCACCGCCTGCTTCCTCAAATGTTATTATAACGACTCAAAGGCCCCACTGTGGGAGCAACAGGGGAGCGCAGGACCGACAGAGGAGAAAAAGAGGAAAGGGATGAGAGGAGAAGGGATAAGAGGGGAGGGGAGTCTGATAGCGTGGGGGGCAGATGGGGCTGTGAATGGGAAGAATAGGATGCAAGAAAGGGGAGATAAAACAGGACAAGATCAAGAGGAAAGGGTCAGCTCGAGAGGAGTGAGATTCTCTTTGTCTTCTTCTTCTCCGTTGCATGTGTAACAGAGTTCTCGAGCCCTTTTGAATATTTCACTGCCTGGTTCCTTCAGAAACACATTTTCTGCATGATAAAGGTCACCTAGCTCAGCAAATCAAAGCTCGCGGTGAGCGCCACAACTTGTGGCTACGGCTTGTTGAGGAGATCTTTTGCTCTCTCTGTTTGCTGGCACGATCTTCCCTTGGTCTCGCTCTTGCTTCCTTTTGGCTTTGGATGAGCCTGTCGTCACGACCTTCATGAGCGTCTGAAGCTCACGGCCCTTCTGCCATGGCCCTGCAGTGCTAAGCCGAGTTGACCCGCGTCTAAGGAAGTTGCCCTCAACTCGGGTGATGTTCCGAGGCTAGCTAACAGGGGCTAGCAAAGGCTAGCAGGGAGACGGAACGAGTTGCACTATACCGACCCAGGGTGATTGAAATAGCAAGGCCCTTCTGACTATCACACTCCCCGCCCACATGATCTTCCATATCACACCTCCGTAGGTTAGACCACAATGGTAATCTTTGGTGCGGTTCACGTCAAAAGTTAGTTCAGGGCAGAGAGGCTGCAGAGAGATGGCAAGACCACGGTCAAGTCAAGGCTAAAAGTCTAAAGTTGCCCTGTCGAAAGCTTAAACCCAGAAATTTGTATTCATGGTATAGAAATGATATTTCCATAATGCTCATACAGCTCTGGCAGAATGCAAGAGACCACCTCAGAATGATCAGTGTCTCTAGCTGTACAGGTTCTGGGTTTGTGTTGGACCAGAATCCCTCAGTTCTGTTTTATTCTCTACACTACTGGAAGCATGTCTCCCAAACTCCAGATCAGATATTGTATTAGATCTGTTTATTTAGAAAATCACTAATGACCTCCAGAAGCCTGTTTTTAGAACCATGCTCGCTGTGCGTTTCACCCCAGCCACCGCTCGCCAGTCTCTCTGTAGGTCACTTGAGGTCATTGGAAGGGACATTGGAATGAGGTGGCGCTCATCACGGTCAGTAGAGAGGGGGTTTGGCCCTCTGCCAGTCTGTAGCTGTGTTGTCCTGTGTGTTTGCTGCTTGACCTTGTTCTTATGAACCAGACGCTCACTGTATCTGCCAGTAAAGCTAGAACCCAAAAGAAATGATGACAATAGAACATAATTCAGTCACCTCCTCAGAACACACACCTTTGAATTTTTGAGTTTTTGAATACTTAGTCAACACAGATTCATCCTTTTGGGGAAGGACGTTTAAAGTACAAACCACAATGGAAAATATCCTTTTGCATGTGCATGTAGTTACACATTTACACCAGAGAGGTCTCCAAATCACCAGTTTGCAAAGTGCAGCTTTAATGTTATTTAATGTTAATTTTTTCAGCTACATTATTCAGCATTATTCTGTTTTACCAACTGATACCATACTAATCTACAAACAGTTCTCCAATTTGATGCTAGTCGAGCTACGATACTGTGCAATTGCAATTCAGTACAATGTAATGTTGTAATGTTACATCAATCTATCTATCTATCTATCTATCTGCCTATCTGTGTATGCAGTCATACATAAACAGGTAGACTCTTCCTCAAAGACTTTGCTTAAATGTTATTGTACTGTATTTCATTCAGTAATGGAGAGCCCCCAAGCCCACCACAGCACGTAACACACCCGCCAAATCTAACATTTAATTAGAAATTCCACTGGCGTATTAAATTTCCTACTATGATTGAACGGTTAAAATGCAAACATCGTTATTCAGAGTGGTCAGGTGTGAACAGTGGTGGTGATGGTAACCAGACCTCGAGAACCTCTAAAAGCTCCCTCACAGAAAGTCATTACAATAAGCGGTGTCTGCCTGAGACGTTGATTCAGGATGGTTCAGATCGTACAGATTCATATTTTTAAAACCCATCCATGGTGGAGTGGTACATGTAAGGCAGCATCAGGCAAATTAGTCCCAGAAGAAATCGTAATTTTTCAGATTCATCGGACCATGACCGTCACATATAAAAGCATGTGGTTTTGTATAGTAACTAAAATGGCTGTAGACGCTGTAGACAAACCTGGTTCCCATCACCACCACTTTAGAGAAGTCTGTTAACTAATTCACACCAAACCACTGAATAACTTTATTTCCATCCCAGTCACTGAATTATGCAGGAGTGTTTAGATTAAAAAAAAAATAATAATGTGTGCAATTACAGGACCGGCCATCCAGTACATCCAGAGTTCTCCACCCCCGGATGAACGGATTACTGAAATGTACTATTAGTTGCACTCATCACATGCATGTTCGTCCACTGGCGGCATCTGGAGCACCAGAAGTTAGCCGAAGTCCAAGAGGCTGCAGCATTAGGCCGAGATCAGAGCTTAGTCCAGGCTTAAACTCTTCTGTTCTTCCGTCTACAGAACATACACCTTCAGTAAAAGCGGAGGACGGATGCAGATGTGGGCTTTAGTGCCTGTGCATGTGTGTTTTTCAGTTTTGCATCAAGCTCTCATTAATAAAACAGTATAGATCTGCCAGAGCTTTACGCGAGGCGTGATGAAAACCAAAATTCCCAGTTGTGTCTCGTTTCCCTAACCCAATCTCCAATATTCACTTAGATAATTAAAGAAATCGCCTCAAATTACTTTCAGAGAGTCCGCTGTCGGCTCCCGGGCCGAAATAAAGAAGTTACAGTGTTGTGGTGTTGAGGGGGAGCGAGGCAGAAGTTGAATATTTCATCATACGGCGCTCGGTTTGATTGTCATGCGGGATGATGTGCGCGCACGCAGTTTTTGGTGCCCGGCGAGGGGTTGCTGTTAGAGTTAAAGATACACAGCGTCGGGTTTGATACGGTTCTGAGCTTTCAGACGGGCTTATATTGAGAGGATATTTGAGGATAACGATTCTCAAATAAAGCGATCTAGGCCCGTCTTTTTAGAACCTTTAAAAGGTCATGGCTGCACACAAACACTTGTGGTGTCCACACTGTTTTATGAAGTATCTGAGGAAGGAAATAAAAAAGGGGTGGGGTTTTTGTTTGTTGTTGTTAGCATGATTGCTTTAAGAGAATTTTGTTTGTTTGTTTGTTTTTGTTTTTATTTATTTGTGTTTTCTTTAATGCTCACTTTCCATCCCACTGATTAGAAGGATACTGCTGTATTTGCTCCGGTCAGCTGAGGTTGACTTGATGACCATGTAATTGACTATTAGAACATCTATGTGTACACAGAGCCATTGATCTTGTCTGCAAAGCCTCTTATGAGAGTACAGTGCGAAGCTAAAATAGAAATCTGGCAAGACAGCTTTCTATGAATTATTCACGGTATTGATATGATATCTCTTTCTAATTGTTTAGTCTGTTAATATTTAATGAATATCATTTACGCTGCACTTGAATGTGACAGTGTTTGGTAAATTACCATCTTTTTGTTTTGATTAGGGTTTTTTTTTTTTATTATTATTATTATTATTATTCAATCTCTGTTCTTCTTCCCCCCACTCTGCAAACCAAGGCCCGACCGGGTTCACTGCTATATGCCATAAGCTCTACCCATGTTCACAGTATCTGAGCCCATATGAGATGCGGTTTAAAGGAAAACAGGAGATGTCTTTTTAAGTTCAGTTCCCCTTTCGCAAGCGCTCATTTAAGGCTGCTCTAATTGCGCATGGTGCGAGCTGTTCCTTCCACTCATTTCTGTCATTGTACAAATTAAATTCGTGCTCAACTCTAATTTCCCTGAAGCAAATTATGCCTTACAAGATGTACATGAAGTGGTTTTAATCGAGCTGTGCGCCGCCGAAGCCGCTCAGAGATGGCAAACTCCTGCAGTGGGTTTCCTCCTGAAAGCCCTTTGCTTGCTGAAGTGCACTCTGCCACCTAGTGGCTGTGTTCGGCGGTGCCTTTCAGAGTACCTGGTCTTTAACCCATTGCCCTCATTATCCCAATCTGATGAGAGGGGCCAGTGGGGCTAAATTTGCTTTAATGGGTAATTGTATTGTTCCCGGTTTCGCTCTCTTTTCCTGCTCTATGCCTCGATGGACAGGTGTTTTAGCGCGTTTGGAACGTTCCGGGCCGTAGGCCCAGCTTTGTGCTGCCATGTGTTTGTTTCTGTGCTCCTGATTCAAAGGGACGTTTTTCCAATTGCGCGGCGCGGCAGCTAATATTATGTTTGTCGTTCGGCGTGCTGCTGATTTATCACGTTTCCTCCAGGCCTGACATTCAGATTCCCTGAGTGGCATTCCAACAGACTAATATACTCATAATTTACACAGTGTACACATAAACAGCATTCATCCTTAAATAAACCACTTTCTGCTAAAGTTAAAGTTAAAATGCTAGCACATTACACCATCCCCCCAACACCACCATGGAACTGATCAGACAGGACACTTTTTGCAGTCTGAAGTTATGCTTCCTCAGTTTGAGCTCCAAGGCTAGTGTAGATAAAACCATGTAGGTGGTTGAAGCACATACTTCTCTGATTAGCATGTTGCTAATTGCACTGTATTGTACACTGTTATCTATTAACGTGGACTAAAATGCGTCACGTAGCTAAAAATGTAGCAGTAGTGTTCTTGTTTTCGGCTAACCAGAAAGGAGCTGGGTTATTTTTGTGGCTTTTATACTGTTCTCTAGTGAGTATAAGTTCTGGACTCTCGAGGCATATGTCTCACCAGTTAGCATGAGGCTAATACACTTCCAGGACTTACTTCACTGGAGAACAGCGGACTGTTATCTATTATCTTAGGTCAAAGCATGTCACATAGTAAAACACATTAGCAGTAATTTAATATGATTTATTGTTTACAAGTCCCTTAATAACGCTAATGAGCCTATTCATCCTGAATGCTGCTATGTCATGCTAAAATCTTATCATCTTATGGTTGGACTGTTGGACATTGTAGCTACACATTAGCCCTTTAGAAAGTATCTTCAGAGAAAGAAAACCTGTTTCTGTAATTTTAGGGGGTGAGCTAACAAGAAATGTCAGTTTAAACTTCAGCGATTAGCATGGTGCTAACAGCATAGCTAAGTCATCACTAACTCGCCTCAAACTGTGTGTAGTTGTTGGGTAATTTTTAGTAGACTTCTGGTTTCTGACATGTAAAATATGCAGTTTTCTAAAATAATGGGCTTTATCTTAGCATTAGCTTAGCGATGTAGTCATAGCAGCCATGTAATAGTTCCCATATTCTTTCTATTGGTTATCCGTTTTTGTAGAGACAGTATGTTATACCACTAATATCCGCTAATCTGCCCATAAACTTGCATTACTAGTTAGCATTAGCTTGTATCTCCACAACAAAACTAAAAATAAGCATTCACTTCTATTGGATTTCATTTGACCATGCGAGAATTGATGTGTACATGCGTTTGGAGGGGGATGTCCGCATGTTTGTTCATCTTGTTAGGTTAGGAAATCATATTTTTTGACCTCATTGACCGGAATTCAGATTTTCTTTTTTGCACAGATATGGAAACTTTTCAAAGTGCACAATATAACATTTAGAAGATGATCAAAGAAAATATGCCACAAGAAGAAAAGAAAAATCACAAGACAAGCAACTCGTAATCTGTAATTTATAACTCGTAATTTGTCCCATCATAGCTGTGTTTAGTGAAAACACTGACCAAATGAGACGTTCCACCTGAAGGTTTACGTGTGAGTGTGTTCAGAGAGTAAGTGGTACACCCAGATGACTGGTTATGATCATTGGTAGTGGTTTCCACTGGCTAGATCCTCAGTCCATGGGCCGTAAATGTCAGAAGTCTGTGAAAACATGAAGAAGGAACCCACCCCAACGAGGTGCTAAGCTTATGTCGATTCACAGGAACATTTTTTTGGAAACTTTAAACAGACGTTCCTTGTTTTACTTGAAGCTTGTGAAAGTGACTTATGTGGTAGTGAGCTGGTGTAGAACCGGCCCCAGTTGTTTCCTTTCTCACAACACCCTGACTAGGCAGGCACTCGTATTCCCAGTCAGTGATGTATCTAGAACTTCCAGTAGTGGGTATAGAGTGACGTATTGTGTGGTCCCACTCAGTGAGTTCAGAACGTGATTAAATTTATGTTGCATCGTAATCATACTGATTAATCTAACATATTCACCGTACCAATGACCTCCAGAAGCCTGTTTGTAGAACCATGCTCACTGTGCGTTTCACCCCAGCCACCGCTCACCAGTCTCTCTGTAGGTCACTTGAGGTCATCTTACGGTGGGTAAGGGACATTGGAATGAGGTGGCGCTCATCACGGTCAGTAGAGAGTGGGTTTGGCCCTCTGCCAGTCTGTAGCTGTGTTGTCCTGTGTGTTTGCTGCTTGACCTTGTTCTTATGAACCAGACGCTCACTGTATCTGCCATTAAAGCTAGAACGCAACCTTCGGTTCCTCACTAAGAACCTGCTGTACATGTGGAGATGCTGATTTAAGAAGACACTGGAGTGGTCTCTTATTATTTGCAGACCTATAGATACCAGACCTTTCCGGATTGGGTCCTGAGGGTCCCCAACTGGTGGCTTCCTTAAAGAGCAGTGAGAGATGAAGTGAAGAACGTGTTATACATTGTTCTGATGGTTCTTTTTTCAGTCCTTCCGGTACTATTATGAAGTCGTTACAGCCTTAGTGCTCATACGTTAGATGATTGTGAGCCTATGGGTTAAGTTGTCTGCTGTCCGTTATAAGCCTTTGGTCTCTCCCTTCTCTCTCTGTCTCACATTTCTATTTTCTCTCTCTCTCTGGAACAGCATGTGGATCTAAATCAGCCATGTCTTCCTCCGGCCCTCCTTCTCTTTCACTTTCCTGCAGTTTTGTAGTTTTAATCAGACTCTTCTGACTCGAGTCAGCCTGTAAACCCAGGACAGCCTTTTCAACGCTGTGTCCACTCGCTGTCCACTGTATCAGACACTCCTACCTTGCTGGTCCACCTTGTAGATGTACAGTTAGAGACAACAGCTCATCTGCTGCCGCAAAGTGCAGTGTTGGTCATCCTCAAGTCTTTCATCTGTCGCCAGTGGACAGTGCCCACAGGAGGCTGTTGGCTGGGTAGTTTTGGTTGGTGGACGATTCTCAGTCCAGCAGTGACACTGAGGTGTCCAGCAGCACTGCTGTCTCTGATCCACTCACACCAGCACAAGACACACTAACACCCCCACCACTACCATGTCAGTGTCACTGCAGTGCTGAAAATGATCCACCACCCACATAATACCTGCTCTGTGGTGGTCCTGTATATACACACAAGGTATAAGAGAATCTCATGGACTACAGACTGTAGAACTACAGAGTGCATCTGTATGGTAAATCGAGCTGATAAAACGCACAGCAAGTGTAGATACAATCAATCAATCAATGTTTATTTGTATAGCGCTTATTACAACCAACGTTGTCTCAAAGCAGCTTCACAGATAATCAGTTTGTTATATGAAAACGCAAAGTTTATGTACAGACACTCGAGGATGGGGTGGTGGGGGTGGGGGGACCGGGTCCAAGCCCCCCCTTGAGCAAGCCAGAGGCAACAATGGCGAGAAAAAACTCCCTTGAGTGAGGAAGAAACCTCGAGAGGAACCAGGCTGAAGGGCGGAACCCAACCTCCTCAGGTCGAACCCGGATGAGACGAGAAAGACAGAACTACCAGGAGGAGCAGCTTAGAACATCTATTAGATCCAGTCTGAGATACAGGGTGCTGTTCCTAATACAGTGCCTGGTGGGTGTATATACTCTACCTGTCCTCAACACGATCCAAAACATCCCAAACCAAGACCAGGCATGTTAGGAACTGGTCAAATCCGTTCTAATGTAAGGGCATATAAGGAGCACCCATGAAAGGCCTACTCCTTTAGGAGGCAGTGTAGGTTGAGGTGCCCCACCTTGTCAAAACTATGGATCATATGTATCATATATGTCACTCTTAGGCACAGTAACAAAGATAATGTTGAGTTTTAAGAGATGAAGTGGTCAGAAAAAGGTGAGTAGTGGTCGGAAGATTGCCATGTAATTGGCATGTAGCAATGAATGATCATTTTTGGTAATTATCGGTGCATTAAACCATAGAAAGGTCATAAATGCACCTCAGGGGCCAAAATAAAACCCAGCAGAACGCTAGGCCTGGTAATTGACTCTGTCCACAACTCTGGAACACTACTTACAAAGTAAACAACTGGTAAAAACAGGAGTCAGGAACTCACTAGGCAGACTGAGGGAGGTAAGGAGTGGTGTGTGTGGCTGCTGCAGGGGCTTCCCTCATAGAGGGGGCTAGCTCTGTACACGCACACAGAGTTTGATAGCCAGACCAAAGTAATTAATCACAGAGGACTGGAATGGTGTGATTGAGAGGCCCTAGGCTGGAGTGGATGACTCTGAGGAGGGAAAGGGAGCGTGTTTGTGTGCTCAGTAAAGGTTCAGGGGCCTATTTCAGGGAGGGAGGATCGTTGTAAGATGAAGATACAGGCAGATGAGACCTCGGCTTCCTGGGAGGATTCCCATCTCTCAAACACGCAGTAATTGCTTGACTATAAGCTATAAGCTATTCTCTGTGGCTGCTCAAATCTCGCCGGTTTGATATGCACGGCTTTCCGAGCGGCGGTACACGTGATCTCGCGCTCACCTCTATCTTACGGTTTCAGAACGCCGCCGTGCTTTCGTCTGATCATCTGCCTTTTTCTCCTGCCGGATGTTAAGGAAGAAAACAGCCTGGTAGCTTTCTTCTTCTCCTCCGTGCGGGAGTCTGCCGAAAAGGGCCTGAAGCTAGAAGAAGGGTCTTTCCTGATCAATACGGCGGCCCGGGGAAATGTTGTGTAAACCCCTCCCCTGCTTCAGCAATTTTAACATGCCTCTTCACCCCGGCCCGCCAATCCCTCGTGTGTGTTCATCTCTTTTGACCTGAAACCAATCAATTTACTGCTGTATAAACACTTCAGCAGGACTTCACAGCAACGCTCCAGCTCGTTTCAGCTGCAGACGTTTTAGCATCGCAGTGTTTTCCGACCCGCCTCAGATTTTTCGAAGGCGTCATATCAGACAACTTTACTTTTAACATAAGGAGCTTTATGTAATGTGTGTATATTGTTAAAGCTTGACTTCACTTCCTAGACCAGGCCCTGAGTCCATAGTGGTGGTTGGTGCAGCGGATAACACCACTTGTCACTGAGCTACCACACCATGTGGGAGATGGGGGATCGAATCCCAGTCTGTGTGACTGAGCTACACCAATAAGAGTCCTTGGGCAAGACTCCTAACACCACACTGGCCTACCTGTAATATGAATTGTAAGTCGCTCTGGATAAGAGCGTCAGCGAAATGCCATAAATGTAAATGTAAATATATGGATGCTAAGCTTCAGAAATCATAGTTGTGATGTCACAGCCATGAGCACATTTAAATATACTGTACCTTTTCCTTTTGGAATCATTTACAGGCTTGGAATCACAGTTTCCAGTCATTTTATTGCATGTATAAAGTCATGTGTCACATTTCACCCAGCTCCTTCATTACAGTAAATGAGTAAATGAGCTTAGTCATATGTCAACACTGTTAAATGATCACCTACACTACCCAGTCCATACAAAGCTGCAAAATATGCCCACATTGGATTCATCGTTTCTGTGATGTCACAAGAACCAGCTCAATCACACGTATCCACCATTGCAGCCTATCACTCTTTAACACCACCCACCCTCCAGCTGAAGTTCAAAGAAGTGTTTTAGCTTTGAGTGCTTTTTGGATGATGCACAGACAGACAGCCAATCAGAACAGAGCTCATTTGCGTGTATCAGTCTTTAAAGGACCCATGTCCTGCATTGTTTGTTTGTTTATTTCTTCATTTATTAATTTATTTATTTTGTAAGGTTCACTCATCACTCACTTTTTTACTCGGATTTCTTATGTAGCTCTCTTATGTGGGTGTAGCTCAGCGGATAACACCACTGCTCGCCAGAAAGCCACCACCACATGTGGGAGACTGGGGTTCGAATCCCAGTCTGGGTGACTACGCTGTGCTACACCAATAAGAGTCCTTGGGCAAGACTCCTAACACTACATTGGCCCACCTGTAATATGATTAACCCTGTAAGTCGCTCTGGATAAGAGCGTCAGCTAAATGCCGTAAATGTAAATGTCAATGTCTTATCCGGGGCTGGTTTAGTTACTTTAGCTGTAAGACTGATGTTTGTAAAAGTGCTGTTTTCTGATTGGCTGAACTGTGTTGTGCCTCTTTCCCAAAGAACTCTGAGCTCAAACTAATGTTAAAATTAATAACAAATAAATAAAATCTGGAAAATGCCATGATCTGTATAAAAAAAAAGGTTTTTTTAGTTATTTAAATAAAATAAATATAAACATTTAGCTTTTATTTTTGTTAATTGTTTAGTTTCCATATATGAACTGTACCGACTGTGCAGTGAATGGTACGTTTTGACACTTTGATAGTGTAAGCATGCTACACTGTGTGTGTGTGCATATATATATATATATATATATATATATATATATATATATATATATATATATATATATATATATATATATATATATATAATATATATAATCAATATATATATATAACTATGTACAAATTACATTACAAATAACTTTACATTTCCTATATATATATATATGTATAATATATATAATATATATATTATATATATATATATATATATATATATATATAGATATATATATATATATATATATATATATATATAGGAAATGTAAAGTTATGTAATGTAATTTTCCCATGAGCCCTTTAAAAGCACTGTATTGCATTAAAAGGGTAAGAAAATGGTCACAAAATAAATTAATTTGGTTTTTGATACATAAACCCGCATGACGGTCTTAAATGGACCTCAGTGAAAAGAAATGTACGGCAAGTGCATGTGATGGGCTCTTTAGTTCACCATTCTCCGTAAATGGACCTTTTCGTAAAAGGACCAGATACCAGCTCACAGACACTTAGACACACACTGAGATCTCTATACCGCCATCTCGCTTTGCATGTCACTCGCGCGGCGGGCTTTTAGGCGCCATGCTCTCTGTTTTAATAATCTCGCGCGCCTGCTTAATATCATCTCCAGGGGCCACAACGACACCTGGGAGAGGGGGGAAGGGGGTTGGGGAGAGAGGGGCCCGCCCCCGATTATCCCAATGAATTGTTTCTTTCCAAGGGTGTGGACTAATAGGAAAGACTCCGGGCCAGCCGTATCCCAGTATGCATTGTTCTTTTCCAAGGTGTAATTAGGTCTTTGGCGGGGGGCGGCGAGCAGCGCAGCCCCCCGTAGCCCTACTGTAGCAGATAAATCAGATTGAGCCCGACCGGCTTTTATTGAATCTAGATTGCAGGCGGTGCTCGGGCCCTTCCGACGTGCTACCATCAATCACCGGCTTGATAATGGAGCCTGGCCCGATTCCACCTGATGTTGGCATTATTTCGTTTGATTCTAACGAGCCGCCGCCGCTAATCGGCCCGGCGGAGGGAGGGGAGGAGGATGGCGTACATTTTTCTGCATGCGTGTAGCTGTAAACGAGGATCATTTAAATGAAGCATAGCTCTGCGTGGCTACATGACTCCAGGGAACTGAGGCTGCAATTACGCACACAATCACAATTGGATTTCAATGGAGGCCCCATTAGCCATCCTTCCAGCCAAAATGGAATGAAGTGCGGATGAAGTCAAAGTCTTTAGCCGTCTGCCACAGTTTGTTTTGTATTACCTAATCAGATGAAGAAGCCACGGTCTATCTCCGCCTCATCAGCTCCAGCCCCTGTAATATATCTCTCTACCATATCTCTAATAATGCGCTTGAGCTACACCACCTGAAAGAGGGAGCTAAAGGTGGTGCAGACCACATGACCCAGAAAGGCAAAGTCTATGTTAACACCTCACAGTTTCCTGCTCGATTTGTAAAACCAAATGTCGATAAAATATAATTACCAGACTGCATAACTAAGTAATTAAAGTCAGACTGATGGTAGATAGTAATGGGTTATGTGCATAGCCATTAGCTGCAGCCCTACTACATACTGTAATCATTTTAGTGCATGTATTTTATATGTTTAAAAGTTTTTATTCAGTTTGATTTAATGATTTATCCGTTTGTTGGATGCTTTTAGCAGAACACTTTTGGGACTTTTGAAATCCTTTAGCTTTGAGTGACCCTATATATGAACTCTGTATTTGTTATAACAGCAACATAATGATTGAACATACCAGTTTCAGCTCATTTTCAACACAGCTTTAAGCAGTAAGAAACAAAAATCATAAAATAATATAATATAACTGGAATTAACGTGTGTACATGGTGACAGTTCTTCATCTTCTACACTGGGTTTCAGACTTTGGGGTTTCAGACTTTTACTTCCAAAGCTAATTGCTCACCATGTGGCCATGATGGATGGGGACTGTCTCACTTCCGGGTGTGGCTAAATTAAGGCTCCGCCTACATTTTAGTAGTGACATGGAAACATGGGAGAGTGTTTAATAAAACATGGGACAATTAATAAACTGTAAAGGAATAAAAAGAAAACCTTAATATTATTTTTACAAGTGTAATTTTGGGTGTTTGGATTTGAGGACAATAGAAAATACTTTAAGTTATTATTCAGTATATATTTACCTTATCACTTTATCCAACATTATAACATAGCTCTTATACATAGTTTAGATCTGGCTTTTGAACTAATTCAGCAGTGTGGGAGTTGGTGAACAGATTAAATAGCTCTACTCTGAGACTTTCCCAGCCTCGTGCGTCTCCTGTTTCAGGTGAGGTTTACTGCTAATAGAGGACATCATCACTCATTTTATCCACATTTATTGATTTTTCTTAATGGTATATCATCCCATCTTATATGTGTGCCAATGCATGTGCTGGTTTTGTGTGTGTGTGCTTGGGTGTGTGTTTGAGAAAGAGAAGGTACTGTGTGTGTGTGTGTTTGTGTGTGTGTTTGTGTGTGTGTGTGTGTGTGTGTTTGAGAAGGTACTGTGTGTGTGTGTGTGTGTGAGAAGGTAATCTGTGTGTGTGTGTGTGTGTGTTTGAGAAGGTACTGTGTGTGTGTCTGTGTGTGTGTGTGTGAGAAGGTACTCTGTGTGTGTGTGTGTCTGTTTGTGTGTCTGTGTGTGTGTGTGTGTGTGTGTGTGCGTGTGTTTGAGAAGGTACTGTGTGTGTGTGTGTGTCTGTGTGTGTGTGCGTGTGGGGGAGTGTGTGCATGTGTGTGTGTGTCTGTGTGTGTGTGTATTTGTGTGTGAGAAGGTACTCTGTGTGTGTGTCTGTGTATGTGTGTGTGTGTGTGTGTGTGTGTGTGTGTGCGTGTGTTTGAGAAGGTACTGTGTGTGTGTGTGTGTGTGTGTATATTTGTGTGTGTGAGAAGGTACTCTCTGTGTGTGTGTCTGTGTCTGTGTGCGTGTGGGGGAGTGTGTGCATGTGTGTGTGTGTGTGTGTGTGTGTGTGTCTGTGTGTGTGTGTATTTGTGTGTGAGAAGGTACTCTGTGTGTGTGTCTGTGTATGTGTGTGTGTGAGAGAAGGTACTCTGTGTGTGTGTGTGTGTGTGTGTGTGTGTGTGTGTGTGTGCGCGTGTGTGTGTGTGAGAAGGTACTCTATGTGTGCGTGTGTGTGTGTGATGTTGTGTTGAGGTGAAACCGTGATCTGTGCTGGTGTGTTCAGCAGAAAGCAGAGAGGCACTGAGGCCGTTTTCTCTTTGTTTGTGGGGGCAGACGTCCCGCGAGGCTCAGAAGAGATGAGAGATGGACAAACAGTTTGATTTTGCACCACTGCCCCGAGCACAGTGAGAGGGAGAGAGAGGAAAAGAGAGGAGAAGTACAGTTTAAGAAGAAAACAGAGCTTAATGCCGCCTAAAAGAGAGAATAGATTGCGATGAGGTTAGTTAGCCAATGGGAGGTCATGCGTCTATTTCCATCTACCTCTGTGTGCGTGTGTTGAAGCATTATGCTGTTGCGCTCTCGCTGTGTGCCCACTCTTACACGCTCGCTCTTGCCTCCTGCAACTTCCCCGCGCCGTACAGTCCGTATAGCCTGATTTGAATTCATTCTATCCCTTTCACTTAATCCCTCAAAATGAAACAGGCTGGTTTTGTTAGTGTGCCTTAAAGCTGGTATATGTAAATAAGCCCTTTTCTGATTAGCCACAGTCCAGACTGGCACATTCCTTATTCTTCAGCGCAGAGACGGATCGTGTTAGAGTTTGATCTAAGCTGAGTCTTGGGTTCAGCTTAGTATTTCTTCCTCTGATAAGCTGATTTAGACTATCAGATCATCCTAACTTGTCTTTTAACCTGCTGGAATTCTGCTCTGATAACATTTAGACTGTCAAACCTGTAGCTTTAATGCAAGGCCTCCTACCCGCCAACTTCACGATTTCACAAATAGCTGCACCCAGAAGGAATCTACTGACAGGAAAGAAACTTGGTGGGTGGGTTTGACATCGTGAGACATGCGAACGATTCAAGTTTCACACTTGGGGCCACATGTGACGTAAGCAAGGATGGGCCTTATCCCTGTACCTGACCGACCCAATAGCCACTATTACAGACATTCAGCGAGCAGTGGTGTCCTCCATTAGTCATCCTGTTAGAGCCAGCACCATTGGCAGACGACTGCACCACACAGGACTACATGCACACAGACCGTTAAGACGACTCGACGCTACGTCAACGTCACCCAAAACTGCATTGCTGTCATGCCAGACCATCATGGAGTGACTCAGAATGGCAGCGGGTCATCTTCCGTGACGAGTCCCGCTTTAGTGTTGGTGGAGACGGCCAACAAATCCGTGTGTGGAGGCACCGTGGTCAGCACCAAGATGAACGGTTTGTTGTCACAGGTCCAGAAGGCCTGGTATAACTCCACCTCCACCCCTACCGCACCATCTGCAGGAACTGTGTGAGGATGTTCAAGTTGCATGGGATGGATTATCACAGGACACCATTAGGAACCTCTACAGCTCCATGCTGAGACGTCTGGCGTGTTGCGTTATCAAACATGGCCGCTCAACACCATACCGAGATACGCTACTTCTGTATGTGTAGCTCAATAAATATTGATCATATCAGTCTAAATGTATCATCAGTTATTGGTCCTGGTCACCTCTATCTTCCTTCCCAATAGCCCTGCAATCCCACACTTCCTTTTTGTGACATCACAACTTCAACAAATTCAAGACAATCCAATTCAAGGATGAACTAATGTACTAGAGGCTATGAAACTGTAACAATGTTTGCATACTCAGGCTAAGGAAATATCTGTGCCTTGAAAATAAGCTAGTCACCGGATAAAGTGGGTTGCACAAGTTCTGAGTTCCGGTCTTAATTTTCCTTTGACTCTGAAACACAAGGAAAAAAAAAACAGAGGGAGGAAAAAAGCCCTTGTTAATCCAATCACCCTCGATCATGTTATCCACTTAAATTTCCACAAACTCTACGCCAGCACACGCCTAACTTCTACCCGGGTTCCGTAATAACTCTCGGGTGCGGTTGTTTTCCTGCTTTCGCTCTCGCTTTATTTAAAAAGTTGAAACTCATCGGAGGTAATGTTATAAGGGACTCAATTTCACGTGGCTGCGCTCATCAGCGAGTAAAATAGCAATAAAGCCGGATTGCTCTTGGGAGACGTGCGCGCTTCGGAATAAATGATGTGCGGGAACAGAGGCGTAATTAATTTACAGGCTGTATTGATAGTCACGCCACACTCCCCGCTATATTTCTTAATCTCCGCTAACATCTTCATTATTATTTGGAGGAGAGGAGAGAAAGCAGAGTCAACAGCCTAAATGAATTGCCAAAAGAGTCGTACACAAAACCGTCTCCTCAGCGCTGGGACTGCTCTTAAGCTTTTAATTAGGGAGCCAACAAAACAGCTTTTGATGTGCGCGCCAAAGACGCGAAGGCGAGGAGTATGCGCACTTGCACACGTATGATAAGGATGTAGGTGTCATGGCAGTGAAGTGCAAACGAATGCATTCCCACAAAAGGGCTGCTGAGATCGTGCTCCGTTTGCCGCAGTGCCTTGGATCACAAATCTCTGTGTATCACCTGTTTATGCACTGTAAACGCCATGTTCTCAAACCCGTCATCTCTCTTGCAGCTAAAACAGACGAGGTCCTGAAAGCGAAGGAGAAGAAAGCAGAGGAGGCGAGGAGGATGAAAGAGGAAGGTAAGGCTCATTCTGTTTTTGGCGCCAGATGTTTTCCAAATGAGGCATCCACAGCAAGACGGCACGTTTTGATCTCTAGCATATGAGTCGTCGGAGATATTTGCACCAGATCTTCCACATTTCATGAAATCGGCGCCAGACTCAGTTAATATATTTTCCAAAGGAATATTAAAGCTGTGAATTATGCAGCTACTGTCTATACGCTGAGGCCCAAGCCTGCCTCAATGACCAGCACATTCCTCCAGTGTCTGAATGCCGTACACCAGAGTGCCAGTTCATTATGCTTGTGTTGTACTCAGAACTTTAGTCACTTTTGACTTGTCTAACTCTTCTACAGGAAGTTTACCAACTTCTTATCATTGGGTTTGACATATTGAAAATGTAGGCTATGAGGGCTAATCTGTGTCAGTGTCAGAAGAGGAGAAGAGCTGTGTCCTCAGTACAGTTTGGTAGAAGTGTCAGGTCTAGAACTTCCAGAATGCTTCTTTTCTCACATAATTGGTCCCATTTGTATCTGTTTTGTAAGGCTTTCTGTTCAGCTGCTGAAGTCCTAAACAATCAGAGAGCTCAGTTGGCTGTATGTACCTAGCTCTCACAGAGAAAACAGCCCTGATAAAAAAAACAGTCAATATTTAACCAACTGAAACTTAATAATGGAATAAGAACACTCCTCTATTTCCATAGTTTAAATACCGCAAGTATGATGATTCTGTTTAATAAAAAAATATAGAATAGAATAATGATAAGAAATAGAAATATAGAATTGAAATATAAATATAGAATAAAACAATGATAAGAAATATTAATATGGAGTAGAAATATAAATATAGAATAAAATAATGATAAGAAATATTAATATAGAATAGAAATAGAAATATAGAATAGAATAAGGATAGGAAATAGAAATCTAGAATAGAAATAGAAATCTAGAAAAGAATAATAATAAGAAATATAAATATAGAATAGAAATATAGATAAGAATAATGATAATAAATATAAATATAGAATAGAATAATGATAAGAAATAAAAATATAGAATAGAAACAGAAATATAGATAAGAATAATGATAATAAATATAAATATAGAATAGAATAATGATAAGAAATAAAAATATAGAATAGAAACAGAAATATAGATAAGAATAATGATAAGATATATAAATATAGAATAGAAATATAAATATAGAATAGAATGATAAGAAATATAAATATAGAATAGAATGAGGATAAGAAATATAAATATAGAATAGAAATATAAATATAGAATAAAATAATGATAAGAAATATAAATATAGAATAGAATGAGGATAAGAAATATAAATATATAGAATAGAAATAGAAATATAGAAAAGAATAATAAGAAATAGAAATATAGAATAGAAATAGAAATCTGGAAAAGAATAATAATAAGAAATAGAAATGTAGAAGAGAAATAGAAATATAGAAAAGAATAATGATAAGAATTCATTAAAAAGGTTTAGAAGCCTCTGAGGATGTTCCACATGCTCCACTTCCAGATTTTAAACATATATTTCTTCAGAATTTCAACATTTTAAATCAATTTAATGACATTTATTTACAATTAACAGATTCCTGTAAAAAGAACTGTAAAAAGAACACATTGGAAAAAGATTAGCGTGTGGGCCATTTCTGAATATGACTAATCACTACCAGTTAATAGAGAATACGGGTGTAGTTCTAGTTAGTGGTTGGAGTCGAGTTATTGAGTTAAATGGAGTAGTTGTGACAGGCCTGCTTGCTGTCAACTTGCTATTTTCTCTGGATTGATTGACAGCTGAATAAATAAATAAATAAAATAACTTCAGGTCCCGGGTCGTCATTTAAAGGCTCGTTGAAGTGGTGCTGTCACTTTAAAAGAAATATGCAGACTGATGGAGATAAAGATACAGATGAATATTTGAGATGAGCTGCTCTGTGACAGCTGAATTATACATATATACATACAGAGCGTGGAGGTTTTAATGGAGAAAAGTGCTGGCTTGTGCAGATAGTAAATATTGCATGTCTGCCCTCCCCTCCATCCTCAGGGCGCATCTCCGTACGCATATTCAAATGAAGTCAGGAGCAATTTGCTGGAGAGCAACAAAACCTGATAGGTGCAATAAAAGCCTTCAGATTCTATAATGAAATTAAGTGTAGATCTGGTGTAGGGCAAAGCTGAATGAGAAAATGAAATCTGTGATGGCCTGATTACACTCCCCTTAGAGTGTGTGTGTGTGTGTGTGTGTGTGTGCGTATGTGAGTGTGTGTGTGTGTGTGTGTGTGTGTGAGTGTGAGTGTGTCTGTGTCTGGGTGTGTGTGTCTGTCTGTGTGTGTGTGTATGTGTGTGTGTGTCTGTCTGTGTGTGTGTGTATGTGTGTGTGTCTGTCTGTCTGTCTGTCTGTCTGTCTGTCTGTCTGTCTGTCTGTCTGTCTGTCTGTGTGTGTGTGTGTGTGTGTGTGTGTGTGTGTGTGTGTGTGTGTGTGTGTGTGTGTGTGTGTGTGTGTGTGTGTGTGTGTGTGTGTGTGAAAGAGAGAGAGAATGTTGGGGTGTGGTAGGGACCTGTAAGTTTGCTCAGTAAAGGAAAATGACCAAACATTATGATACACAATGCCCCATTATGATACCCCCCCCCCCCTCATCATCATCCCACCCAGCAAAATTTAGTTTAATTAAACTATTTAAAGGACAGAAATATTAAATTTAAGGTTTAAGTTTATAAAATAATAAAAGGTCTGGTCTATCATCCTGCCAACCAGCTTACTTTAGAAATTATATCTACAGACTATGTAGCGTGTTCTACACCTGTGTATATATAAACACCCATCAGCCATAACATTAAAACCAATAATAACAATACAGTTCTTGTATCTGCACTCCATTTCTCCATTTTATTAGTTCCACTTACCATATAGGAGCACTTTGTCTTGTACAATTACAGAGTGTAGTCCATCTGTTTCTCTATGTACTCTTTTATCCCCCTTTTACCCTGTTTAAACACTCCAGCAGCACTGCTGTCTGCTCCACTCACACCAGCACCACACACACTAACACACCACCAGGTCAGTGTCACTGCAGTGCTGAGAATGATCCACCACCCACATCATACCTGCTCTGTGGTGGTCCAGTGGAGCCCTGACCATTGAAACAAGGTGGGGAATAACAAAGTATACAGAGAAACAGATGGACTACAGTCTTGAACTGTAGAACTACAAAGTGTATATATATTTATATAGTCGAGTCACATTGTTATGACCACTAGCTCATATCCAGACTAACCGCCGCTGAGCACAGACAGCAGCTAGGTGAGCTGGGAGTGACTCAGTAAGGTTCTTGTAGGTTGTCACAGGTATCTGGAGCCATGTTGACTGCAGTGTATCCCACAGCTGCTGGATGGTGTGTGGGGGAGGATCCACAGAGCCAACTTGACAGTTGAGGTGGTCCTTAGATGCTCACTTAGGTTCAAGCTTGGGCAACTAGAGGGCCAGGGTAGTACCCGGAAGCCTTGGTTGGATGTTTGGTCATCAACCATAGTCAGATAGGTGTACATGATCTGCAAGGATGGATTCATAACCAATTGAGATTTCTTTCTACATGGATAAGTGCTCCTTCCTTCATGATCTGCACACTGCCATTGAAAGGAAGTGGAAGTGGTCGTAATAATGTGTATCACTGTTTGTGTTTGTTTCTGTGTGTGTTTGTCATTAGCGCATTAAAGGGTATTAAATGTTAATTAATATTAAAATTTATTTGTATTAATCTTAAAGGCTCCCATATTATATTTCTCATTACCAGCCGCTAAACCGCTGTAATTGAGTGTTGCAGCATGGACTGGTCTTAAAAGCACAGTTCTAAAAACTTCCTGTTCACTTCTAGAAGATAAAAAGAGATTCAGCAGTAAACAAATCCATGCGATGGCTAGAGCACTGTTAGGAGGTTGATTGGTTAATCGGTTGGTCGGTTGAATGATGGGTTGCTTTGTTGGTTGACCTGTTCGTTGATTGGTTGATTAATTCGTTATTTGTTTGATCTGTTGTCGAGGTGGTTGATTTGGTTGGATGTTTGGTTGGTTGATTACACAATTAGATGGTGAATTGCAGCACAGACTGGTCTTAAAAGCACAGTAATGAAAACTTCCTGTTCACTTCTAAGAGATAAAAAGAGATTCAGCAATAAACAAGTCCATGTGATGGCTAGAGCGCAGCGCGAAGTCAGGAACCAAATGTGTTTTTAAAGCAGTGTATTTACAGTTACAGTTGTGTTACTGTATTTCTGTTTATTCTAATGTACATCATGTTGCCCACCCTTAGTTCCTGGTTCTACTCATGTGTTCTTGTTTGAAAGCAGATCTCTGAGATGAGTATCTGAGCTTGTGACCAGATCGCTGACTGGATGTAGAATCTGAGAAGAACACCTACAGTGTTTTCATGTGCCTGATATTGATCTTCCCAGTCTAATTTACTCCGGGCTTGATTTA
Organism: Prochilodus magdalenae; assembly: GCA_024036415.1. NCBI lineage: Eukaryota > Metazoa > Chordata > Actinopteri > Characiformes > Prochilodontidae > Prochilodus > Prochilodus magdalenae. Next base: position 419,104 of record JAMWET010002899.1, read on the forward strand.
GTCATGGTAGAGATTGGTGTCTGATAACGTTCCCTACATTCTGTTCATCAGTATATGTACAGAGGAATAAACAGACCTATAGTTTGACCTTTTAGGGTAGAAATGAATTCATTAGCCTTCCCTTACCCTGTCTGTCTTCACTGTTGTGAGTATATCAAACACTACCTTTTTTTCTTCATCTGTGAAATTGTTGGATGGTATTTGGTATGACCCTTGTTGATGCAGCCCACGCAAACATTTGTTAGATGGCTGTACAGTTTACATCTAGTGCTTCAGTGACTAACAGCTCATGAGCAGAAATCACATATATGCCTTATAAGCATGCATGAGTGCTGTTCTTATAGAGCTTCTGCTTAGCGATGGCCATGCCGGCTCAGAAAGACCTGAAACGTTCCCAGTTACACTGTATGTCAAAAACATATACAGACTCTCCGGTCTGGTCAACATTGACCAAAGGAATAGTGGAGCAACTGGAGCAACTACACATGAGCTCAGTCCCAAGCGTGGGCTAGAGGGTTATGAAGCCCCCAGCATTGGGCTGTGGAACAGTGGAACTGTGTTCTTTGATGGAGCTCCATCCAGTGTCTTTGGGTTGAGTTGGACAGCAGAGCCTGACCTCAGTAATCCTCTTGTGGTTAAATGCAATTAAATCCTCACAGCAGTGTTCCTTCTCAGAAAGGGCTTTTACTGCTGCAAAGGGGACAAACTCACTGTGAGAACTGGTTTGTTAAATGGGTGATTTGTTGCTTGATTGGTTGGTTGGTTGTTTAGTTGACTGATGGGTTTATTAATTAGTTGATTTATCGATTGATGGTTTGGTTGATTGGTTAAATTTGTTGATTTGTGATCTGTTATGTGTTGATTAGTTGCTTGTGTGTTGACTTGTTGGGTAATTAGTTTATTGATTGGCTTGTTGGTTAACTGGTTGATATCTTGAATAGTTTTATTTGATTTGTTGGTTGGTTAACTGATCTGTTGTTTGTTTGGTTGGTTGGTTTCCTTATTGCTTATTTGATGTGTTGATTTGGTGGTTAATTTGTTGATTGATGGGTTAAATTGTTGGTTGATTGATGGTTTGATTGGTTAATTGATAAGATGATTTTGTGTTTGGCTTAATGATGGGTTGGTTTGTTTAATTGATAGGTTGATTTTGTGTTTGTTTAGTTGAATGATAGGTTGTTTGGCTGAATGATGGGTTGATTTGTTGGTCAATTGATAAATCGATAAGTTGATTTTGTGTTTGATTGGCTGACTAATAGGTTGATTTGTTTGTTGATTGGCTGAATGATAGGTTGATTTGTTTGTTGATTGGCTGAATATGTTAATTTGTTGGTTGATTGGTTAATTGATAGGTTGATTTGGTGGTTAAATGGTTGATTGATGCGTTGATTTGTTGGTTGTTTGGCTGAATGATAGGTTGATTTGTTGGTTGATTGGTTGGCTGTTTGGTTGATTTGTTGATTAATTTGTTGATTGGTGGGTTGATTTGTTGATTAATTGGTTGATTGGTTGGATGTTTGGTTGATTTGTTGATTAATTGGTTGATTGGTTGGTTGTTTGGTTGGTTTGTTGATTAATTGGTTAATTGGTTGGCTGTTTGGTTGATTTGTTGATTAATTGGTTGATTGGTGGGTTGATTTGTTGATTAATTTGTTGATTGGTTGGATGTTTGGTTGATTTGTTGATTAATTGGTTGATTGGTTGGATGTTTGCTTGATTTGTTTATTAATTTGTTAATTGGTTGGCTGTTTGGTTGATTTGTTGATTAATTGGTTGATTGGTGGGTTGATTTGTTGATTAATTGGTTGATTGGTTGGATGTTTGGTTGATTTGTTGATTAATTGGTTGATTGGTTGGATGTTTGGTTGATTTGTTGATTAATTGGTTGATTGGTTGGATGTTTGGTTGATTTGTTGATTAATTGGTTGGATGTTTGGTTGATTAATTGGTTGGTTGGTTGGATGTTTGGTTGATTTGTTGATTAATTGGTTGGATGTTTGGTTGATTTGTTGATTAATTGGTTGATTGGTTGGATGTTTGGTTGGTTGATTACACATTTATTTGGTGGATTTTCCAAAATGATAGACTGATTGATTTATTTAGTGACAGATAAATAGCCTGAGCTAGATTGCTTGCCTTTGGTGAATACACTTGCTAATATATATGCTACAATGTTTAAAAAAGTGACATTAATAAAAGCAATAATAATACGAAATAGAAAAAGAAATATTCATTTTTTATTTTTGCAATTATTCTTATACATATATGTAAAAAATAATGATCTAATGGATTATTTTAAAATGAATATACCAAACATTTAACTGATTTTAAAAAGATTACAATTTATGATCTGGTGCAGGGCAAACTATAATTCCATCTGTCCAGATCTAACATACAGTCTAATCATTTTGTGCATACCACATATTCAACACAATCTGTAACAGGCAGCCACAGGAACAACTGCATAAAGCAATATACATTTTACAAATGCTTTTATACTGTCATTGTAAGGTTGCCCCACTCTTGCTCAGTGATCCTGCCTGATTGCCAGAGAGCTAACAATACCCAGAACGCACAGGGTATTCATGCTATTGAAACAGCACTCCACTGAAAGCATGTGAATTACTGATTACAGCTGCATTAAGCCACGTACAAGAACAAAGCAACAAGCTCTGGGAGAATAATAGGCCCCGATACGCATGTTTCAGTCCGAATGTGGTCTTTTGAATGCTAGGATTAATGGGTTGGGGTTACCTCTGAGATTGCATTGCAAAGTTGTACATTTGCTTTCTGCAGAATGGTCTTATTAATACCCGCTTTACTGTATAAAGAGAAGTTGTTGATACCAGGTAACACTGTTAGGGAGATGACATAGACCTTTTAAAGTAGTATATTACAAAACATGAGCACATAGGTTTAAAACATGCCACCAGGAGCTGGGAGATTGGTCCGGGATACTGTGGGCATATAAGGATTCATGCTTGTGTATTTAAGGTAGTTCATTCTCATACATTACTGTGCTGCCTACATGCATTGTTAAGTGTTGGTGGGAAGCCCTGACTGGTCACTAAAAAAAGCTGTGTCGTCATGTGACCCAATTTTCAGCCCTGGGTTTATCTTGAGTCTAAACAATACTGTATTTTAAAATGAGAAATGTATTATGTGTACCCTGCTGTATAAGTAAGCGAATACACCCTTACATGTACAGCGATCAACTGTACACTTAAACTGTATACTTAAGTGAGTTTTAAAAGTACACTACTTTACTTTTCCAGGTAGGTGCATGTAGCAGGAAGTGAGCCTATTTTGCTTTTTGTTTTTTTCTCCTTCTGTTAGAGCGTTATTGAGTTTTTGTGCATCTAAACAGTCTGCAAAGTTACACAGCTCAAAGTACACGTCTTCTTCTAGAAGCTCTCTCTTGCAGAAGCCACTTTCCTCAGCTGCCTGGAACACCTTTTTTACAAGGTGACATCATCTTGTAACGTTCCCTCTGTTCTGTGTTGTCGTCGTTAGGAAAGTCAGTGGTTGGAACTCATTCTTATCACTGTCCCCTGGCCCTACATGAAGGACTGGCTCAAAAACCATGCAAAGTTTGATGCTGGATTTTCGCAGCTCTTACTCTTGAAGGGCAGGGCAGCTCAAAGCCACAAAACCACCTAGAGGTTCAGGTTTACAACCTGTAAGTCTGCTTAGTTTTTGTGGATTGGTGATGTTTAAAACAGACATGGTAGCTGCTAGTGGTCAGGTGTCATGTTGTTGGCTGTAGTTAAGCTCTAGGCCCAGCGAGCTGATTATATTGTATTGGTTTGGTTGGTTTGGCCGATCAGCTCCAAGACCAAAATGGTGTGGAAACATTGTGCTGTTTTTATTTTTTTCTTTTCAGTCCCTAGATATCCAACTGTGTTCAAGTGTGGGGATAGGTTTACAAGCTATGATCATACCGTCTCAGTCCACTAAAGGCTTCTGCTAACTGGCTACCTAAGTTTCTAATGACTCTGCTATTTTACACATTTAGTTCTGTTCGCTGGCAGAGAACTGCATGTCTGGTAACTGGACAGCTTGAAAACCACTGGACACTTTCAAGGCAAAGTGCAGCTTAAAAAAAATTAATTGTGACTAAAAAGAAACAACAGACTAGTCCAGTCAGTCCATATTGTCATAAAATTTAAATAATTTATTATCAATGACAAACCAAACAGAATTTTCACTTTGGATTTCACTTTTAATTAGCATTTCAGACAGAGAGTGAATGCAGATGTGTAGTATGAGAAGATTATTGTGTTTTGGAGAAATCTGTTGTAGCAGAACACTGAAAATGAACAGGTGCAAGGGGTACAAGACTCATGTTGATACTTTACTTGACTTTTCTAGTGTAATGCTTTTGTTCTGGCGAGAGCCTTCTGAGCAACTTTGTGAAAGTAGTCCCAGGTTTTAGGTTTCCTGCTGGTAGACCGCATCATCAGTCGCACTGGAATTTCAGCTCTGGATTTCTTCACACTCAGCCCATTACCTTTTATTTACCGTTACATCCCTGTGAAAAAGTGCAAGTGGGGTGGGGTTGTTTTGTTTCTCATAGTTCTATAATAGGACGTGGGTGAAACTCAAACTGATTTTAATAGTAGAGCACTGTTCGTCCGTATAAACTGAAGGTGTCCAAATGTATCTCATAAAATCAAATTAATATAGCCAGTTGTTCAATATTGTGGTAAAACATTTTATTTATTATTGCTCATTTTCACATAGTGAAAGCTTTTGCTGGTGTTCGTTTAATACCAGGAATCCACGATGCGCCTCATGCTCATAAACCTCATGCCGCCCCAGTCCCTGAAGCTCCTGTACTCTCCGGGCCCGAAGTACCACATCCGGCCTCTGTATTGGGGCTGCTCATACACGAGCCAATGGCCGTCCATAACGTGGCAGGAGTGGCAGCCACCAGACCAGTGGTAGCGCTCCATAATGGACTCACAGTCTTCAGTCACCTCCATCATCTGGCCCATGAAGTTCTCCCTCTCATAGATCCTCATCCTGTAGGATCCCCTGTGCTGGTTTGGGAAGAGAACTACATAAGCCAAGGTTTGGACGACAACCAAACGTATGTGCTTACATATTTCAGAGCTAGTAAACTTACCATAGGGATCATGCGGCAAGACCTGATGCTGTTGCTCATGCCCCACATGCTCATGTAGTCAGAGTACTCGCCCCTCCTTATGAAGTACTGGTTGCCCGTGTAGTTGGGGCGGTCATAGACCATCCAGCAGCCGCTCTCCACCCTGCAGGAGTGGCAGCGGCTCAGGTAGGAAGACATGTCGGAACAGTCGCTGCTGCACTCATAGGAGCGCCCCATGAAGTTCCTGTCCTCGTAGAAGACGATCTGTTTGGGATGAAATGAGCACGTTAGCAACCTGCAGGGCTAAAACTCACATTGTGATGGCTGCTGACGGTTCGCTCTTCGTCGCTGCTTACCCTTCCCATGGTGATGGTAAGACGATTGGCCTTGATGGTCAATGCAAGTTCCCCTGGTGAGCCGACACTGTGCCCGGTTTAACCCTTGCATTTATACCTGACCTAAACTCAGAGAACATGTGCAGCCTATTGTGAAAACTCCTGAGCCAGCAACATAGCAGGCCAATAGGGAGCTGAGGGGCTTTCATTATGTTATCTCCAGAAGACTTTAGAATAGGAATCACAGGCCCGTTGCAATGCGACTCTATAGACAATGCAGCTGTAGCTCGTATAAAACGCATTCTTTTAATGTACACGTCCTATAGGCACATTGTTTTTGTTTTGTGTGACCCGTGAATGGCCTTTATTGGCGCTCCACTGCTCTGCAAATGCACTTTTTTTTTTGTAGCTCATGCGATCTGGCAGAATTACTGCAGTTTAAAAATAGTTGTCTTGTAAATTTGAGTTTTAATTTAGGGAAACTTTTTTTTTGTGGAAAATATATTTGCTTTTTCAGCAGGAAATCTACAGTCACACAAGCCATACGCATGTCTTAGCTGATGTAATATGCTATTATGAGTTGATGTAACATATGTTATACTATTATACTATTGCTGTTTATTTTTTTATATATTTTTTTATTGTTTACAGTTTAAATCACAAGCTAATTCTTGCTAGTTTGCCATTGTGACATCAACATTATGGCATCTGTCATAACTTTTATGTTACATAACATTACTCAACAGATCTGGCCTGACTAATAGCTTGATTAGGTTAATACTATGTAACATGGGTCTACCAGTGCTACCTAATCCATACCATCATAGGTATTACCTCACAGCCATACCTATTCCAGAAAATGGACAGTTCTTGCTACTGTTATAGTTTAATCCTGAGTGATCTTGGTGTAGATTACTCAAGGCTTGGCTGGAGCCAGGTGTGTCTGAGCTACGAGTTGGGTTTGTCAAGTTTGGTAACGATTCCTGGAAGCATTCTTCTCTCCCTTGAGAGTGTCAAGATTTGAGTTCCACCTAAAGGTGGACAACTGCTGATGCTATAAACGTATAGCCTATAAGCCTATATAAGACTGCCCAAAGTGGAGCTTGCGGGCCAAATCTGGCTCACAAAGATATTTCCTAAATCCCTACAGGAGGTTACCCTACTCCCCCATTGACCTCCCTGGGCCTAAGTCTGTTTTTAAAACCACAGTGGAGACTTTCAGAACACAGAAGACTTTTTTCTTTTTTGCCCCACAAAATGCTTTCGCACTCTCAAAAACCCATTGAGAAATTAGGATATTTTTGTATTGTTTTTTTTTACTTTTTTCTTGCCTGAGCAGTTGGGTTTTTCAATAGCGAAAGCCCTGCTAGTGTCAAGATTTGAGTTCCACCTAAAGGTGGAAAAATTTCACGATGCTATAAGCCTATGAACCTGGAGCTTGGGCCTAATCGGCTCACAAAGATTTTTGATCCCTCCGAGGTTACCCTACTCCCCCATTCCCTCCCTTGCAGAAACAACAGTAACACACAATTTTACTCTCAAAAAAAGAATTATTTTGTTTTGTTTTTTTTCTTCTTCCCCAGTTTCAATAACCCTGCTATTGTGGTTTGTGAAAATTTCACGATGCATGACTCGTTTTTGATTCCACCCATTCAGTTCACATAACGATAATGGCTTTATGACTCGTTCACATATATGAAAACACTGCCATGGTAACGGCATAGCTGGACGCTCCGTACCCTCTTAGTTACTAACACTGGGTTTATCTGGAATTCAACAGCAAGGTATTTGCCTCCATGTCTCCCAAAAAAACAACATTAGGTTTCTATCACCGCTGCGGTCGATTGCACAAGTTTGGAAACCGAGCCCTTGGTGGAGCATTCCGCTTGCCTCTGTGGTCTGCGAAATGTCGCCGCTTACGGTGGCATAATTTTCCATTGCGTTTCCATCAAAGTTTCCATTGACAACAATGGAATATCTGGCTTGCTGTCGTCTTGTGAAGGTACATTCAGTCATCTTTGCTTGTTCTGCTGTCTTCTGATATTCTCTGATCTGAGTGATGCTTTGTCTGAGTCGGATGTGGTTAGAAGCTAACAGACTGACCATGCTTTGTGTCAGCACTCAGGAGACCCGCAGTGTTAGCACCCAGGTAGTGGAGCCAATGGGTCTTGCTTATTGGCTAAAGCAATCCTTAACTTGTAAGGTAGGGCTCATGTTTCATGTCCGTTGTTAGCTCTTTCAGGATTGGCAAAGGTGAAGTATCGGCTGGTTAAGGCCTGAAAATCACCTGATACTGATGAGCAGCTGATCGGTCCTTACATCTCTTAATGGCGCATTGGAAGTTCTCTAAAACTGTTTGGAACAACATCACCTTCCATCAAACTACACCAAAGGTATCAACAAATTCCCCTCTCTTGTAAAGTTACCACTTTGGGGATTCTTGGCCTGCGATGGTACGGTACTAGCAGTTATTAGCTGATGACAGAAATGGACAGTAATGGTCAGACTTGAGGTATCACCGGAGTGTGTAACATCTTTTCAGGGAAGTCTGCTTCACATGTAGGAAAACTGTTGCACTGTTAACATGCTGTTCTTGCCCTCAGCCTACCACCAAAATGGCACTAGGGTGGAGGGTCTCTGGTGGTCTGATCAGCTGCCCATTCTGCCCTTACCGTTTGCCAGCCCTTGTTGTATTTTACCCTGTTGTGGTAAAACCATGATTCATCCCTGTGGTTGTCTAGAGAGCGCTGAGGTAATGGGAACAGCATCAGCCGATTGGTGGATAATGCAGTTGGATTTACATCATCTTACAAGCGACACCATGCACATGTAGCCCCAGCTTTCTGAAAATAATGATTTATCCATCTGGGAATTTGTGTAGAGCTGCATGAAATTTGAGTTGAAGGCACCCTGTCTGCGCCGACGTGGGAAGTCTGATGCTCACCGAATAATATAACTAATTGGTTGCGAAGAAAGCGAATCCAGATTCAGCGTATGCCACTGCATCTTTGAGTCCGTCTGCAATGTTATGAATCATATTTCAGGACTTTTTGACTGATGATTCATCATCCAGACGTAACGTTGTCAGCTTGCTTTTGAGAGTTGAGGAGTCATTCCTGTTCTTTGGCTTGGCTTGCTGTAATCTTGACTGTTCTTCACAGCACCTGACGCTGTTTCACTGCGGAAGAGACTGAATGACATAGGAAAGGTTGAAGGTTGAGCGTGAAGCTCGGAATATGAGCCTCAGGTGTTGAAACACAGTAAAGCCAGATCCTAAATTGCATTGATTCAGGTTTGGTCGTACGTGAAACACTCAAACAATGATGGACCCTGGATGTACCACCCAGAGAACACCAGCCCCCCGTTTCAGTATGGGCGCCGGGTTCTAGGTAACGGATTAAACTCAGTATTAAAAAGCAGAATTGTTGCCTGAGTGAGCCCTCTAAGCCTTTTCAACTTGACTTCCTGCAAAATATGTTTTAATATAAACCATTTCTGAGTTTATTACTGTGATTGGACCGCTTTGGGATATTTTTCTGGTGTTCATTTAATTTGTAATGAGCAAAATAATCAAATGGGAATTAGTATAGCGTTTTATTTTGAATTAGATGAACAATATGCATAAAATGAGCGTGAAATTTGGGAAACTCTGCATGCTCTCCTCCCTGCTCCTTCCTGCTATCAGTGGAAACACTGCCAAACTGTTAAATAAGCACGTAGCCTCGGGCTACAGTACGTAGTTCCCTATCATGCGGGGTGTCTTAAGCGAGAGTTCACTCTATAATCTCGCCTTTTTGGAATCAATTGACTTCCTTCCTCCTCCTCTGCTTGGTGCGCTTTCATTTTTCTCTTAAACTTCTTCTCTTTATATGAGGTAACGCATTCCTCCTGCGCAGCACTGGAAGGCTCACCACCTTGCGCTCTTTCGCCTTTATCGGGAACGGGAAAGTAGTCGCGATGCGAGTGTCTCTTCAAAGCATCCGCACTCAAAACCTGCTGCCTAGAATTGTAAAGATGCTGGACGGAAGGGGTGCTGCTTGGCCTGAGACTGCCCAAACCCATCATTGCCTCCTCCAGATGATCAGCCCCTCAGTGTCTCATTACTTTTATTTGCAGTGTGAAAACAAACTTGTTGCTTGCAACGTTGTGCCTAGAGTCCTGTGCAAAAGTCAGAGACCACCTTTCATTTCGTTTATTCTAATTCTGGTTAAAACGGCCATTAGGTGGAAGTTTGTTGTTTTGAGGAGATGTAAGATGATCCATGTAGGAAGGAGAGGAAGGAGAAAGTAAAACGAAAATTCGTAAAAGCAGGAGATGCCAAAAAATGATGAAAGCTAAAAAGAAAATTAGACTTTTGGAGGCACCTGAAAGGCCTGGTAGACCACCCAAACTGTCCTCATCAGATAAACAGCACTTTCATCTTTGAGAGAGAGGAGAAGATTAAGCTCCACTCTCGCTTTAGGTTAAAAATCAACCACAGGTGTTTCTGTCCATCCTTCCACTATGAGAATATATTATAATATATATATATAGCATATATACATCCATAGCATTGAGGTATCTCAATTATATATATATAATTGAGATACCTCAATGCTATGGAGGTCTTAAAGGACGTGAGTAGCAGTTAAAGAAGCTTCTCAAACAAAGAAGCTCCTGGTGTTATCAGAACAATGATAGAGCACCCCAGAGTCCAGAACCTCAGTATCGCTGAATGTGTTCGGGGTTACTCGAAAGTTGAGAAGCAACTTGGTCCAACCCGCAATCGTTTTCTCCCTCCCCATTGCACATACCTCCCATATATTCAACATGAGCCCTATTTGTTTCCTTTGCCCAACAGCCACCAAACTACTTGTACTCACTCATGTCAGGCCCCCAAACTCTAATCTACTGCCATAATTCCCCACACTCCTCTATGTGATATTTATTCATCCCTCTGTTGTCCCATACAATAATTTTCAACAACACCTAGCAAGCACTTGGAAACACTCTACCAGCTACTCACAAACCCATATACCATGTCCTAGCAATAGCTTAGCCACCCTCCCTTATACCATGGAAGCTATCTACCGTAAACAGTGCACTCCTTCGTTTTCTATAGCACATGCACTTTTCTAAATGAATAATGATTCCATCATTCATTTATTTATTGAGATGCCAAAGGTCATTTGGTGGTTTAAGTGACTCAGAGTGGTTTGGTGTAAACTACTTCATTGTAGAGACTCTAGAGAATTACTTACAGTTAACCATTTCAACAAGCAACGTTCTGTTCGGGTGCGTTTAGAGGTGGCCATCAGGTTCGCTATCACCACCACAGTGTGCATCCCCAAGTTGTTCTAGAACAGAGCATTCCACACCAAGCCACGCTGAATGACTCGGGCCACTCCAAATGATTATTGCGTAATTAATTAATTAATCACTGAATGAATTATGGGAACATTACTCAGCTGGAAAAGTGCATCTCCTATAGAAAACAGAGTGGACAGTGTGGACTAGATAGTTACTATGGTATAAAGGTTGGTGGCTAAGCTGTTGCTAGGACGTTGCATGGTGTATGGGGTGTTTACTGATGTTTGCTTCATGCTGACAGTATATGAAGTAGAGGAAGGGGAGGATGGAATTGTGGAAGGATCATCATTTCAAGTAGAACACAGATGAGAACTGAGGCAGAAACTTTGGAGCCTTTGTTTTATTAATTGCAGGTTGGTAATGTGCGTCTTTCAGATTGTAGAGTGTACAGTATATGGTGTAGTTGGTGTAGCTCAGTGGATAACACCACTGCTCTTCAGAGAGCCAACACCACGTGTGGGAGACTGGGGTTTGAATCCCGGTCTGGGTGACTACGCTTTGCTACACCAATAAGAGTCCTTGGGCAAGACTCCTAACACTACATTGGCCCACCTGTAATATGATTAACCTTGTAAGTCGCTCTGGATAAGAGCGTCAGCTAAATGCTGTAAATGTAAATGTAACAGTATATATATATATATATTTACAGGGGTTGGACAATGAAACTGAAACACCTGTCATTTTAGTGTGGGAGGTCTCATGGCTAAATTGGACCAGCCTGGTGGCCAATCTTCATTAACTGCACATTGCACTAGTAAGAGCAGAGTGTGAAGGTTCAGTTAGCAGGTAAGAGCACAGTTCTGCTCAAAATACTGCAATGCACACAGCATTATGGGTGACATACCAGAGTTCAAAAGAGGACAAACTGTTGGTGCACGTCTTGCTGGCGCATCTGTGACCAAGACAGCAAGTCTTTGTGATGTATCAAGAGCCACGGTATCCAGGGTAATGTCAGCATACCACCAAGAAGGACGAACCTCCACCAGCATCACGTAGTGACCTGGCCACTATCCTGCAAGAAGAATGGCTTAAACTCCCTCTGACCACTGTGCAGGACGCAGTATATGTCATTCCCAAGACCAACTGACGCTGTATTGGCCGCAAAAGGAGCCCCTACACCATACTAATAAATGATTGTGGTCTAAAACCAGGTGTTTCAGTTTCATTGTCCAACTCAGTCAGTGTCGTTTATTGCCGTGTATAGCTCCTTAAATTAATGTTGGCCACCGCATTAGGGCAGTACAACCCTGCAGGTCCACTCCAAATCACCACATGGTGGAGTACCTGGTATGTAGTGTGAGAATATAGCACATAGTTTCCAAATTGAGACACATGGAAGGTCTACCCACTCATCCCTCAGGGCCGGAGGAGTTCAACACAACAAGAAAGTTCGGACTGAACTGCGGAAATGAAGGAAATGAGAGGAGAGTGGGGTGGGAGGGGGTGAGTTAGGGTGCCTCCCACTCCCCGAGAGCGGTGTATTTCTGTCGGACGGCCGGGGTTCGGATCGAAACGCTGTTTGATTCCTGCGAGCGCGGAGATGCGCGTGCTATTAGAACAACATTGCGCACGTCGACCTGCTCTCCACGAGGAGACCACTTCTCCCAGCGAAGATCAATACTCCACCTCCTGCTCATCGTTTAACATAACTACTGTCTATTGGAACTAGAAAGGAAGTTTGGCCTGGCTGTCAAAGGCCACACGCTGTTTGAAAATCAAACCCGGAATGGGAGAGCTGTGTTTGCTGGGATGCTTCAGCTTTCTTCTCTCTAGGATTTCATCAATACCTTCTTTTCTGTTTGGTGAATTCAGTTTCAAAGCTGGCGGTTGCAGCGCTGCGTGGTGGGCTGTGAGCAGGCGTGGGGTAATTGTGAAGCCAGCCTGACTCAGTGGTGACCGTTTTCTTTTTATTCTGTTTCGGTGTCTAATTTTGGGCTGTAGGGTCGATTTACACCGGCTCACAGGAAACTGGTGGGAGCTGTGCTGAATTCACTGCCGTCTTTTGGTTCTGCTTGATCTATTTCCGGCGTTTCTGCTCAGTTGTATTCAGAATACGGGCGGTTCTGGTTCCGTGTCCAGATGAAACTCACTCACTCTCTCATGTAGTCACTTCCATGAAACATTTCCTCTTATTTTTTTTCTTCCTCCACTTCCTCTCTTTCTCTCTCTCCCTCTTTCTTGCTCCTTACTCTCTTCGCCCCTGTCGCTCTCACACTTGCTTGCCCCACCTCTCTTTCCCCACCTCTCTTCTCAGGCTCTCTTTTATCTCTTTATCTTTTACACACTCACTCTTTTCTTTATTTTACTTTCTTTCATTCTTCCTTTCTTTCTTTCTTTCTTTCTTTCTTTTTCTTCTCTCCCTCTCTTTTCTTGATCGCTCTCTCTCTCTCTTTCTTTTTTTCTCTCTCTCTCTCTCTCTCTCTCTCTCTCTCTCTCTCTCCCCTCTTCTTTATCTCTCCTCCTCTCTTCCCTTTTCCCCCTCCTATTTTTCCCCTCCTATTTTCCCTTTTTTTCTTTTTTCTCCCTTCTCTTTCCTCTCTTCCTCTCTTTCCTGCTTTTCTGTCTTTTGTCTCTCTCCCAAACTTCTTTTTCTCTCTCTTATCTGTCTTCTCTCTCTCTTTCTCCTCCCCAACTTCTCAAACTCTTTTCCTCAACTTGCTCTTGCTCTTACTTTTGTTCTCCTCCTTTTCTCCATTTCTCCTTTATCTATTATATGTCCCTTTCTGTTTTTCTCTCTTCTTTATTTTCTTTATTACTCTCTCTCTCTCTCTCTCTCTCTCTCTCTCTCTCTCTCTCTCTCTCTCTCTCCCCCCCCTCCCTCCTTCCTCCTCCTCCTCCCTCTCTTTATGTTTATGTGTATGTTATTGTGCTGGTGTTGTATAGTGTGTGGTAGGGTGCTGAACGCTGTTGAGGGTTAGGCTGAGATGTAATCCTGTCCCCATTACAGGCTAAGCAGGGAGATCATATATTTTAATGAGGCGTATAATAGCTTTTAACCCGTATCATTAGAGGCAGATACACTGTGGCCTGCTCTTTTGCCACTGAAAAGGAGAAAACTGTTTCTTAATTACGCTGTGTGTCGAGCAGGTCATGGGTGCGGGTGTGTAGCTGTCTGTGTGTGCCTGTGTTCCAGAATTATCCAACCATTAAATATTCACACGGGATTTGCTCCCTGCCAACACACACACACACACACACACACACACACACACACACACACACACCCGCCCCCTGTATCCATTAACACCTCATTTCTCTCTAACAAGCTCTGTTGTCAATCACAAGGCCCTTCTTACTGGTAAAGGTATAGTGTGTGTGTGTTTTAGTCACCTTACATCATCCTGCAGATGGCGCTACATGAGGATGATGGGGCTATAAATACCTGCGGGGTCCATAGATTGAGAGGAGGTGGTACGGTGCAGGGAATGTCTCGTTCCATATGTGGTAAATGGCTCCAGAGCAGATGTTAATGATTGGCTAAAGGAGTGACTGCGTGTGGGCATGTCGAAGACCATAGTGTGAAGGAAGTAGCTGAATCTGCAGGTGTATAGAACTGTACGATCATACGGGTCTATCAGCAGTGGCTCAAATCACAGTCTACAGGAAACTCTCTTCGGAATTGTGCCAGGGAAGGCATCCACCAAATCTGGCCCAACTGACCAACTCTTTGATGAAAGCATCTTGATGTGGCCTCTTGAACCAAGCACTTGGTCATGCAGACTGCTCCTACAGACATTAGTGAGAGAATGGGTCGCTCTCAGAAGGTCAGTGAATTTCCGAGTGGTACCGTGATAGGCAGCCGCCTGTGCAGTCCAGTCATGAAATTTCCTCACTACTAAACATTCCACAATCAACTGTCAGTGGGGATTATAACAAAGTGGAAGCGATTGGGAATGACCGCAACTCAGCCACAAAGTGATAGGCCACATAAAATGACAGGGCGGGGTCAGCGGAGGCTGAGCCGCGTAGTGCACAGAGGTCGCCAGCTTTCTGCAAAGTCAATTACTACAGACCTCCAAACTTCAGGTGACCTTCAGACCAGCTCAAGAACAGTGTGTAGAGAGCTTCATGGAATGGGTTTCCATGGCGGAGCAGCTGCATCCAAGCCTTACGTCAGCAATTGCAATTCAAATGCAGTGGTGTAAAGCACACCGCTCTGGACTCTGGAGCAGTGGAGACGGTGTTCTCTGCGACGACTCACACTTCCCCGTTTGGCACTCTGTTGGACGAGTCCTGACCTCTAGCCGATAGAACACCTTTGGGATGAATTAGAGCAGAGGCTGCAAGCCAGGCCTTCTCATCCAACATCAGTCTGACCACCACTAATGTGCTTCTGGAACAGTGGTCAGAAATTCCTATAAACACATTCCTAACCCTTGTGGAAAGCCTTCCCTGAAGTGTTGATGGTGTTACAGCTGCAGAGGGTGGGCCGACTTCATATTAAACACTATGGATTAAGAACGGGGCGTCACTCAAATTTATATGTGTGTGAGGGCAGACGAGTAAATAGCTTTGGCAATATAGGGTACATTATTATTCTTATAGAAATTGTAACTGCTCTCTACAGTACTCTTTACATTTGTGCATTGTCTGCTTCTCAACATCCAAGTAAACAGATTCAGTGAAGTTGAGGTCTGGACTCTGGGGTGCTCAGCCCATTGTCCAGCCTTTCCTCAGCGAGGGCAGCTGAACGTATCTACCAGGTTCTGTATAGTAGTTACAGGGGTTGGACAATGAAACTGAAACACCTGTCATTTTAGTGTGGGAGGTCTCATGGCTAAATTGGACCAGCCTGGTGGCCAATCTTCATTAATTGCACATTGCACCAGTAAGAGCAGAGTGTGAAGGTTCAGTTAGCAGGTAAGAGCACAGTTCTGCTCAGAATACTGCAATGCACACAACATTATGGGTGACATACCAGAGTTCAAAAGAGCAAATTTGTTGGTGCACGTCTTGCTGGCGCATCTGTGACCAAGACAGCAAGTCTTTGTGATCTATCAAGAGCCACGGTATCCAGGGTAATGTCAGCATACCACCAAGAAGGACGAACCTCCACCAGCATCACGTAGTGACCTGGCCACTATCCTGCAAGAAGAATGGCTTAAACTCCCTCTGACCACTGTGCAGGACGCAGTATATGTCATTCCCAAGACCAACTGACGCTGTATTGGCCGCAAAAGGAGGCCCTACACCATACTAATAAATGATTGTGGTCTAAAACCAGGTGTTTCAGTTTCATTGTCCAACCCCTGTATATAGTATATATACACCCAAAGACAAAAAGAGAAAGAGAGAAAGCACCCCGGCCTCTTCATCTCATGGCAGAAGATGTATAGCCTGAATTAAAAACAGGCGCAAATTTAATTGAATTCTCGGCGGCAAGCGTAATTACAAACTTTGTTGTTAGCTTTGCCAGTTTTTCCATTCATTTGCAGTGTTTGAATGAACAATTTGTTAAGGACGGCCAAGAGTGCAATAGATGCTGTCTGATTAATTAATGGCCCCTGATTCCTTTCATGTGTAAACGTTTGCATGAGACATTTTGTTTTGTTTCCTCCTTTCTTTTAATTAGTCTTGCCTAATGACCTGCTATTCAGAAGGATTACTATATAAAAACAACAACTAAAAACAGAGCAACAATGCAAATTATACCAATATCGTCCCCGGCAACAAGAGCCTGTCTTATCTCAGTGTAACTTAATTACACAGAAGAGAACACAAGGCATGATGGAGGGGCTGCTTAGAAGGGAATGGACACTGATGCCCAGAAATCAAATGATTTGACCTCCGAGCCCAAACTCCAACTGGACTGCTGTTAAATATTTAGCACGCTCCCGTCATGAATACAAATGGGGCACAAATTAGAAGCTACAGGCGAGCGACCCCGCGGCCCGGAGCACACACGCCCCGCTCCGCTTTCACTGTTTTAATTACCGCCAGTCCCATCAGCACGTGAAGGACAAACGGAAAAACACGCCACCTGGTAAACATCACGTTCTGGTGTCAAAAAAAAAGAAAGAAGTTAATAAATATAGAAATAGCTTAACACAGAGTAATCTCTTTATGCCTTAATGTCCACGCAGTGTGCTGTAATTACAGCTTTGTAGGTCCACTACCAGAAAGAACCGAGTAGCCTAGAGCCGTCAAGTGTCGGTAGTAAGTGGGGAATGAAATAGCTGAAATGCAGTGATGAAATAAAACGGTTTTAATAAACTTATAAAAGTAGGACAGGAAAAGGGGAAGGACAGCTGCACTGGAACTTCTTAGTACATCCAGCATCTATCAGCTTTGGAGAAGAGGTTTGTCGTCTATTCTTTTATTCTGCTGTTGAATCATTCTGGTCTAATATGATATGCTAAAGCACCAAAACCAGAGCTAAACCAACACAAGAGAATGAAATGAAGGCAGAAAAAGAAAGGTCGATGACGAAAGTAGAGCGTAAACTGAATCATCATTTCAGGATGTGGACACTCCCTTTTAGGTCTTTTTGTGTATATGCATCGCACTAACTTCTATATATAATTGAGTTTAATAATCATTGTTACTACTTTTGCTACATGATGGAACCATCCTTTATTGATCCCACAGTGAGGAATTTTACAGCAGTGTTACAGTGTTACAGCAGCACAGAAGAAAGAACAGAAGTGTCAGGAAAATATACAAATAATAAATAAGATCTATATACAAAAACTACAGAAAATCCAGAAGACAGGATTAGGCTATGCAGTCTTATTGCATTGCTATAGTAGAAATAGAAATAGACTAGTGTAGAAATAGACTAGTGTAGAAATAGACTACTGTAGAAATAGACTAGTGTAGAATAGACTAGTGTAGAAATGGACTACTGTAGAAATAGACTACTGTAGAAATAGACTAGTGTAGAAATAGACTAGTGTAGAAATGGACTACTGTAGAAATAGACTACTGTAGGAATAGACTAGTGTAGAAATGGACTAGTGTAGAAATGGACTAGTGTAGAAATGGACCTAGTGTAGGAATAGACTAGTGTAGAAATGGACTAGTGTAGAAATGGACTAGTGTAGAAATGGACTAGTGTAGAAATAGACTAGTGTAGAATAGACTACTGTAGAAATGGACTAGTGTAGAAATGGACTACTGTAGGCATAGACTAGTGTAGGAATAGACTACTGTAGAAATAGACTAGTGTAGAATAGACTACTGTGGAAATAGACTAGTGTAGAAATGGACTACTGTAGAAATAGACTACTGTAGAAATAGACTAGTGTAGAATAGACTACTGTAGAAATGGACTAGTGTAGAAATGGACTACTGTAGGAATAGACTAGTGTAGAATAGACTAGTCTAGGAATAGACTAGTGTAGGGATAGACTACTATAGAAATAGACTACTGTAGAATAGACTAGTCTAGAAATGGACTAGTGTAGAATAGACTAGTCTAGGAATAGACTACTATAGAAATAGACTACTGAGGGCAGCAGCTGTTATACGAGATGTGACTAAAAAATGAGTTTCATCTTTTTTATAGGTCCAGGGTCCAATGTCCTGATGCTCACATGCCCATTGTTGGCTCTTTTGTCTGTGTACATGGGTTAGCATGGTGTCCTGGAAACACATGTGTTGTGATTCGTCATGTAACCATCATCAGAAGGTTTTAGGACTTGTGCCACAGTCCATCAGTTAAGACAATAGCTTCATGCATTGATGAGCCTCGAATGTCCAAAAGCCTGTTGCCAGTTCATGGGTTTACCCTTTATCGGAGGAAGTTAGTCAGCGCTTCTGACCAGTAGCACTCCACAAGTCTGAGTCTTCTGGCCATAACGATGAGGACTTTATCAGAGTCGCTTAGTTCTTAATCGCCGCCTCTACCTCCAAAGCCCAGCAGGACAACTACTCCATTTGTGGGTGTTCATAATGTTTTGGCTAATCAGACAATGTGTCCAGAATGCCACTGCTAGAACTCGCTGCTCACTTGTTAGAAATATCAGACAACACCTGTCTGTCTGCTGGCTACCTGAACTGACTCTGAGACGAACGGTGATACTGTAATGATAGTTTCACATCAGATACTTGTTGTCTTTGTCTTTTTGTTGTTTATTCTCACTCATGCTTTTATTATGCTTTATTCTTTTGTTGATTAATGTTTTTCCGTCTAAGGGACATCTCCTTATTGTAAATTTCCACATGTGGGGTGGGAAAAACCTGCTTCCCAATATCAGTTTGTGCCACTGTCTGAATAGAACTAATACTGGTCACTGGAGAAGACAGGGGAAGGTGCCTATCCAGAGAAGAGTACTAAGTAAGCGTAACAAGTTGCTACCCACTTCTCTTTGATTAGCCTGTAATAGAACAGCTCAGGTGAGTTCACGCTCCATCACTCGCCTGTATTGCTTTGTGGTCGTGTGTATGTGGAAAGGATCCTCGGTGATTTGTTATTTAGAAGAAATCTGGTGATATTGATTTCCCATTTCCCTCAAGTTGCTGCGTCCTTAGTCATTGGCCTGTCGGTCAGTGACAGCAGCTGGCGATGGATTCATCAGCAGGCTTTTACTGTTATTATGTACAACTTGTTCACTGAAAGGCCTCCATAGGTGGTGAATGCGACATATGGACAGTATAGCGTTGGTAGAGTTGAACAGTCCACAGTAGCCTGCTTTATCGATCAGTGCTGAGGATTAGATGTACTAGCTAGGAGCTAATTCCAGCCTTTTAACACCCATTTTACTTTTCATCAGGCTGACTTTCTTTCTTGTCCTTTTGTTATTGGAATAAGTTGGTGGGTAAGTGTTCAGTCTTTTCCACCCCCCAACCCACACACACACACACACACTCTGAAGTGATTAGTTATGCCTGGCCTATAAGCAGCGAATCAGAGTTGTGGACCCAGGGGAAATAAATTTGGCGGAAAATCAGTGCGAGAAGATTTAATTATCACGCGGAGACCTTTTCCCATCGCCTGGCCCGCTGAACCCAGAAGAAGGGAGGAGAGGAGGGTGGTGAAAAAAAAAAAACGCATCCTGCCGCAGCCAAATCCACACGGACGCCAGCCTCTCTCCGCCCAATTTGTTCCCTCGCTCGGTGATAAGCCAAGCAATTACCTTTCTATTGATTTTTCATCATAGCAAATTTAAAGTTAAACCCCACCCTCCCCTCTTTTTTGAAAAGACATGGTGGGTGATTAAGTGCCCCGCCCCAACACAGCTTGCCAACACACCCCATCCGCCCCCCCTCCCCCACCGCAATCACTCCACCCCAAAAACCCTCACCACCCTCCCCCCGGCTTCCCCGACATCCATTCTCCTCCCACTCGATTACAGTGACAAGAAGAGCCATGTGTGGCACAGTATTACAAGGCCGCTTAGCCTGGACTGGTGGTATGGTGGGATGTGTCTCCTTCTGGTCACATGCCAGAACCATGCGGTAATTGCATAGGGCAAATACATGTTCACATAGGGCTGTGACACACTACATTCAAAAAGTTGATTATATCTGTATGGGCGAAATGAATCATCTTCTTTTACTTATTTCTTCTAATGCAGTTTTTCAACATTTCTGCAAAGTTAAAGAGCCCCATATTGGGACTATATATTTACATATGTCCAAGAATTCAGCCTGCAGCAGTTTAGCTCCGCCCATTCACACTTTATAAGGGGTGTTGTAGCCCCAGCCATTCAAAACAGGACACAGGTCATAAAAACTATGGAATATGGAATATGGGCTCTTTATACTTACTGTCCAGGGACTGTTTTGCCTTCCAACCCCCTGAATGCATCCCTCCGCTATGAATGGATTAAAAAGAAACGTGTAAGAATCGCAGGCTTGAAACAATGTCTCAAACATCAAGCAGCTTATTTATTAACCATTTCAGTGCCCTGCAATAACTTTCTGCAAGGGAGTTTATGGAGGTGGCCATTTGGTTACTATCGCCACCCCTAATTATCATCCTGACTCTGTACATTTCTCTAGATTAGAGCATTTCACAATAATTTAAATATGTAAAACTGATGGGATTCACCTTTAAATGACCTTTAGGGACCTCTCACCTTTAATGTTAAATATAGCCCCTCACCCCGGTTATTTCTCACACCACCCTGGGTGCCTAACGTTTTGCCTTCAGACAGAAACTCTGTCGGGGGGAGCCATTACTTTGGCATAAACAGCTATGTGAGAATGTGTGCTGTTGCGTGTCTTGAGGTTTACAGAGAACGTGTGCGTCTGAAGCCTTTCAGAAAGGCCACTTGGGCTGTTACGCGCCTGTCCGTATGGTGAGGAGTAGTGTTGGGGGTATTTATGGTGTGGTAAGGAGAGGGGGTCCTCGGGGCAGAGTGTTAAGAGCTGTGTGTGGGTGGTGGGCTCATTCTCACCTCATCAGGACCAGAGCGGTGATCCTAAACAAACACATACATGCTCACTTAGGCAGGGCGGGCAGTGGTGCAGGGCCTCTGCGATTGGGTATCGCTTTGGGACACGCTGGGGTGAAGGGTCGCTCTGTGGCCAGTCGGGGCCACCAGCGGGTAACCATAGTGACCACATGTTTAATGTCACTCAGCAAGTGAGACTCTGGCTTTAGCCATTGCTCTTATTGCACTTTTAACCTTGTTGAGCCGCCAGTGGGCCTTTTATAGGCCAGGCCAAGCGTACGGGTTGCAGTCGGGTCTCCTGAGTCTTTTTATTTCTAAACAAACAGCTATTGTTTCTATAAATGTGAGATTAGTAGTAGCTCAGAGTGTCTCATCAGTGGCCTCTTTTTTATTTTGAGTGTGTTTGGATCTAAAGTATGCCAGACTGTTGCTGTTAAAACTAAAATAGAATGTAGTATTACTGAGTGCAGGGAATAAAAGCATATGGTGAGCGTGCACGAGTCGCCCTTTAAACCCTGAAAGGCAGAGGTGTCGAGTCGTCACATGCACACAGAAGGTTCAGCTTGATGTTTGGGTCTCCAATGCAAACTCAACATTATACTGATTAAGATACATGGTAATGACAGCAGTAGTGAGTGATGAACACATATAGCAGTTGTTCACTTCTGATACCAGGACCTAATTCTTAAGGGTCAACATTGGTCAACACAAAGTACTGTTAAAAATTAAAAAAATAAGTATGTTTACTGATACACTCATTATCAAAAGAATGGTTGCACAAATAGCTGCACCCAGAAGATAACGGCCAACAGGAATGAAAATTAGTGGGTAGGGTTGACATCTTTTGATAATGCGTATATATGGAAAAAAAAAATTAGAGAAGAAACTTTTTTTTTTTTTTGTTGATTTAAATAATTGATATTTCCTATGAGTTAATCAGTAATGAACTAAATGAATAATGTTAAAGTGATTTTTTTTGTGAAATAAAAAACCTGAACAATATATAGATGAGCCTAAAGTGCTGCTTCTCGGACTCACAGTGGTTCTGAATATTACAGCCACTCACTCTGTCAGTAGCAGCTGTTTTCTTGGTGTGATGGGAACAACAGTCTGTGAGACCATGTAAGTCTATGCTGCAGCTGACCTAGGCCAGAGGCTATCATTACTCCATCAAACCAGCAGTTCCTTCCAAATGTCTCTCTTGACGCTTACTCCCCTCAATAACAACATGGACTAACATTTACTCAGACTGCGACTGACCACACAGCAGGCGATGAGTGATTGCTTGTTGAGCCGGGCTTCTTTCAGTAATCGCTAATCACTAATAGACAGTCCATTAGCTTGTCTGTTAGCATGTTTTAAACTGTATGTGCTTCAGTGAAACTAATACACTAGAGAGAACTCCACCTGGTACGTCAACCATTGCCTTTCTGCGAAATACTGGCATTATAGATTTCATCATGAGCATTTTAATGAAGTGATGCTACTCTAGTGTTAGGTTCTGTCCGCTGGCCAAATGCACGCTGTCTACTGTAAAGGGTGTGCATGTCAGACATTGCAGATACTATAAGTGTCAGTATCAGCACTGTAATAGAAGACAATGCACTTGCATGCGTCCTTCACCAATTTTCACCCAGCTCTTTCAATACACTTACTGTGTGCTTGTGTTCATCAGATTTAACCAGTCCAGAAAGTCCAAAGCACCAACCCCATTACAAAATATTCAGAATCATCCATCCACCACCCCCAAAAAAAGCATGTTCCATGTTCTAGAGTTGTACCAATTCAAATATAGCTTTGAAGAGATGCTAATAACGAATCAGAGACAGTACAGCTTGTTAGGATTGTGTCATTGATGTAATGGCTGGAGCCTACGGATCCAGCCTTGTAACCGGAGGGCCACAGGTTCGATTACCTGAACCAACAAGACTTGACTGAATTGCTCTTGAGCAAGGCACCTAATCCCAAACTGCTCTACAGGCGCTGTGAATAGGGCTGCCCACCGCTCTGGGCGAGTGTGGTCACTTCCCCCTGGTGTATGTTCACTAGTGCGTGTGTATATGGGTGTTTCACTCTGTGTATAAGCACAATTGGCAGATGGCTCTAAATTCTAATTCCAGTGCGGTCTAGCTCTTTTCAGCTATGAGAACTGACCCGTCGTACTGCGTATCCTAATAACACTATGAACATTTAGCAGCTTATAATAATACATTAAATATTTGGTGTCCCGAGACCTGAGGCCTGAGCCGTTTAATGGTCAAGGTAATCAGCTCTGGTTAGTGCCGTTTCCCGCTCTTCTCCTCAGCAAAGTCCAACTGCATTGCACAGCACTAAAGTGTTTTCATTTTCTCATGTCCAGACGGAGGTCACGGGGGCCCACTACTCTTCATTAGCTAAACTGCCAAGGCGGCATCAGCGGTGACCACCTCGGCCTCATCCTGTAGGGTGCTAAACCCTGACTTTGGTGATCAGGACACTAATAAAGTAATGACTAACGAATAAGACCGACACAACAAGAGGAAGAAAGCCAGCACATGCCAATACTGAGGATTTACCAATCAAGCGCAAGACGTAGCGCAGTGGGGGTGGTCAGTGTCAGCGTGATGCTGTGTAAATCTGACCGTTTCCCTGGACTCCCATGACCTCATTTTTATTTTAAAGGCTTGCTCCAATTAAGTAATTAGCTGCAGGAGTGTTTCTGTAATTGCAGAGTTATTTATGAAACAGCTGCCGAGCAGAAAACGGAGAGAGCGATGCTCCCTCGTTCATTTCCTTCTCTCGCTGCTTGCCCTCGCTCGTTCATTCTCTCTGGCTTTTTCCTTCCTTCTTCCTATTATGAATTTGTAAGGAAACCTAATGTATCTTTTTATATGACAACTGGCCTCTAGCCGCAAGTAACTGCCAGGCTGTCTCCGCGCCGCCCGAAACAGCCCGAGAGTTGCAGCAGGTTACGTGCAGACGGTGCATTGGAGTTTCACTCAGAAGTACTCGTGTATGTTTGTGTGTATCCATAATCAATCTGCTGTTATTGCATTTGCTTTGTTACTGAATATCAGCTAATATTCTTAATGTATTGCATTACGGGTGCACGAGGTATGGCAGGGGCAGACCGGTCGCTGGACATAGGCCCACTTAAAGAGCAAAGCCAAGTCGTTTAGCCATCGTGTGATTAGAAGATTTCCTCACAGACGCACACGTATATGCACACACAGGCAGAACCCTGGCTGCAGTTCGGTGATATGCCACAGATACACAAGGCCATCTGTGAGCACTCACCCTCCACATGCACAGCTGGGCCTCATTAGCCATGTCTCTCTACCTCTGTCACAGCACTTAAACGGGTCAGTGGTTTCATTTCTTTTAGCTTAGCTGGATCAGTGGCACGTATCAGTGCAAGACTAATGTTTTTACAAGTAGCCGTGTAAGACTAGTCTGCACCTTTATACCAGTAGCCGTGTAAGACTAGTCCTCACCTTTATACCAGTAGCCATGTAAGAGTAGTCCTCACCTTTATACCAGTAGCCGTGTAAGTCTAGTCCTCACCTTTATACCAGTAGCCGTGTAAGTCTAGTCCTCACCTTTATACCAGTAGCCGTGTAAGACTAGTCCTCACCTTTATACCAGTAGCCATGTAAGACTAGTCCTCACCTTTATACCAGTAGCCATGTAAGACTAGTCCTCGCCTTTATACCAGTAGCCATGTAAGACTAGTCCTCACCTTTATACCAGTAGCCATGTAAGACTAGTCCTCACCTTTATACCAGTAGCCGTGTAAGACTAGTCCTCACCTTTATACCAGTAGCCATGTAAGACTAGTCCTCACCTTTATACCAGTAGCCATGTAAGACTAGTCCTCACCTTTATACCAGTAGCCGTGTAAGACTAGTCCTCACCTTTATACCAGTAGCCGTGTAAGACTAGTCCTCACCTTTATACCAGTAGTCATGTAAGACTGGTCTTCACCTTTATACCAGTAGCCATGTAAGACTGGTCCTCACCTTTATACCAGTAGTCATGTAAGACTGGTCTTCACCTTTATACCAGTAGCCGTGTAAGACTGGTCTTCACCTTTATACCAGTAGCAATGTAAGACTAGTCGTAACCTTTATACCAGTAGCCATGTAAGAGTAGTCCTCAGCTTTATACCAGTAGCCGTGTAAGACTAGTCCTCACCTTTATACCAGTAGCCATGTAAAACTAGTCCTCGCCTTTATACCAGTAGCCATGTAAGACTAGTCCTCACCTTTATACCAGTAGCCATGTAAGACTAGTCCTCACCTTTATACCAGTAGCTATGTAAGACTAGTCCTCACCTTTATACCAGTAGTCATGTAAGACTAGTCCTCACCTTTATACCAGTAGCCATGTAAAACTAGTCCTCGCCTTTATACCAGTAGCCATGTAAGACTAGTCCTCACCTTTATACCAGTAGCCATGTAGGACTAGTCCTCACCTTTATACCAGTAGCCGTGTAAGCCTGGTCTTCACCTTTATACCAGTAGCCATGTAAAACTAGTCCTCGCCTTTATACCAGTAGCCATGTAAGACTAGTCCTCACCTTTATACCAGTAGCCATGTAGGACTAGTCCTCACCTTTATACCAGTAGCTATGTAAGACTAGTCCTCACCTTTATACCAGTAGCCATGTAGGACTAGTCCTCACCTTTATACCAGTAGCCATGTAGGACTAGTCCTCACCTTTATACCAGTAGCCGTGTAAGCCTGGTCTTCACCTTTATACCAGTAGCCATGTAAAACTAGTCCTCGCCTTTATACCAGTAGCCATGTAAGACTAGTCCTCACCTTTATACCAGTAGCCGTGTAAGACTAGTCCTCACCTTTATACCAGTAGTCATGTAAGACTGGTCTTCACCTTTATACCAGTAGCCATGTAAGACTGGTCCTCACCTTTATACCAGTAGTCATGTAAGACTGGTCTTCACCTTTATACCAGTAGCCGTGTAAGACTGGTCCTCACCTTTATACCAGTAGTCATGTAAGACTGGTCTTCACCTTTATACCAGTAGCCGTGTAGGACTAGTCCTCACCTTTATACCAGTAGCCATGTAAGACTAGTCCTCACCTTTATACCAGTAGCCATGTAGGACTAGTCCTCACCTTTATACCAGTAGCCATGTAGGACTAGTCCTCACCTTTATACCAGTAGCCATGTAAGACTAGTCCTCACCTTTATACCAGTAGCCGTGTAAGACTAGTCCTCACCTTTATACCAGTAGCCATGTAAGACTAGTCCTCACCTTTATACCAGTAGCCGTGTAAGTCTAGTCCTCACCTTTATACCAGTAGTATACTCACCTTTTTAGTGTAAGACTAGTCCTCACCTTTATACCAGTAGCCATGTAGGACTAGTCCTCACCTTTATGCCAGTAGCCATGTAAGACTAGTCCTCACCTTTATACCAGTAGCCATGTAAAACTGGTCATAACCTTTATAGTGTCTAAGTAGCCTCATGTAGACTAGTCCTCGCCTTTATACCAGTAGCCGTGTAAGACTAGTCCTCACCACTACACCAGTAGCCATGTAAGACAGTCCTCACCTTTATACCATCAGCCGTGTAAGAATAGTCCTCACCTTTATACAGTAGCCAAGACTAGTACCTCGACCTTTATGGTAGTCCTGTAAGACTGGTCTTCACCTTTACACCAGTAGCCATGTAAGACTAGTCCTCACCTTTATACCAGTAGACATGTAAGACTGGTCTTCACCTTTATACCAGTAGCCGTGTAAGACTGGTCCTCACCTTTATACCAGTAGTCATGTAAGACTGGTCTTCACCTTTATACCAGTAGCCGTGTAGGACTAGTCCTCACCTTTATACCAGTAGTCATGTAAGACTGGTCTTCACCTTTATACCAGTAGCCGTGTAAGACTGGTCTTCACCTTTATACCAGTAGCAATGTAAGACTAGTCCTCACCTTTATACCAGTAGCCATGTAAGAGTAGTCCTCAGCTTTATAACCGCAAGCCGTGTAAGACTAGTTTCATCACCTTTATACCGAGTAGCCATGTAAAAATAGTCCTCGCCTTTATACCAGCTAGCCGTGTAAGACTAGTCCTGCACCTTTATACCAGTAGCCGTGTAGGACTAGTCCTCACCTTTATACCAGTAGTCATGTAAGACTGGTCCCTTCACCTTTATACCAGTTGCCATGTAATACTGGTTTTCATTTATACCAGTAGTCCATGTAAGACTGGTCTTCACCTTTATTACCAGTAGCCGTGTAAGACTGGTCCTCACCTTTATACGCAGTAGTGCCTGTAAACTGGTCTTTGACCTTTATACCAGTAGCCGTGTAGGACTAGTTCTCACCTTACATAACCATAGTCATGTAAGACTGGTCTTCACTTTATACCAGTAGCCGTGTAAGACTGGTCTCACCTTTATACCCAGTAGGAATCGGGACTAGTCGTAACCTTTATACCACCCAGCCATGTTGAGTAGTCCCCTCAGATGTATGTAGCCGTGTAAGACTAGTGCTCACCTTTAAAACAGACTGCAGGGGTCATCTGAGTCCAACTAGTCCAAAGCACTTTATACCAGTAGCCAGAATCAGACTAGTCTCTCAACTTTATACCAGTAGCCATAGGGTTCTAGTCCTCACCTTTATACCAGTAGCCATGTAGGACTAGTCCTCACCTTTATACCAGTAGCCGTGTAAGCCTGGTCTTCACCTTTATACCAGTAGCCATGTAAAACTAGTCCTCGCCTTTATACCAGTAGCCATGTAAGACTAGTCCTCACCTTTATACACAGGTATGCATGTAGGACTAAGTCCTCACCTTTATACAGTAGCTTGTAAGACTAGTCCTCACCTTTATACCAGTAGCCATGTAGGACTAGGGTCCTCACCTTTATACCAGTAGCCATGTATGACTAGTCCTCACCTTTATACCAGTAGCCATGTTAGACTAGTCCTCACCTTTATACCAGTAGCCATGTAAGACTAGTCCTCACCTTTATACCAGTAGCCATGTAAGACTAGTCCTCACCTTTATACCAGTAGCCATGTAGGACTAGTCCTCACCTTTATACCAGTAGCCATGTAGGACTAGTCCTCACCTTTATACCAGTAGCCATGTAAGACTAGTCCTCACCTTTATACTGGTGTCCATGTAGGACTATCCGTAACCTTTATTCCAGTAGCCATGTAAGATTAGTCCTCACCTTTATACCAGTAGCCGTGTAAAACTGGTCATAACCTTTATAGTGTCTAATAGAGTGGACAGTGAGTGGACACAGTGTTTAAAAACTCCAGCACCACTAACACCAGCACAACACACACTAACACATCATCATTATTAGAATGACCCACCACCCAAATAATACCTGCTCTGTGGTTGTCCTGTGGAGGTCCTGACCACGGAAGACCAGGCTAACAAAGTACGCAGAGAATCAGATGGACTACAGTCTGTAATTGTAGACGTGCTCCCGTGCGGTAAGTGGAGGTATTAAAATGTGAGTGTGGAAACATGGAGGTGGCTTTAATGTTATGGCTCATCAGTGTAGGTTTATCTGTGTATTGTTTAGATTTACCTGTACTATATTACACATCCCAGAGAAATAGGCCCCGAAACTGGTTTTCATTAGTGTAGAAAATGGATTTATTTGAAAGCAAAAATATACATGCACTGTACAGTTATACACACAGAAACTAACAGACATTTTTATCAGGTGTTCATGTTTATTTAGTTGCTCATATTTTTTTATTTTGCTTCTCGTATTAGCCAGCAGACTGGCTTAGCATTAGTTTGGCAGGCTTAAACATCGTGCTCAAAGTTTTTGACATTTAGATAGCGTTCCCAGCAATTCACCTACAAACCATATGACGAAAGCTGGTGTCACGCCGTAAAGCTTCGTCTGTTTCTGAGCGAGATACCCAGAGGAATCGGGGTGTCACACCATAAAAGCTCCCCATATGTTGGCTGATGTTGTCTTGGTGCGCTGCAAAACAGACTGCAGGGGTCATCTGAGTCCAACTCATCAAAGCACTGATCTAGAATCAGTCATATCTTAATCATTCATAACGTAGGCACTCACATTGATGTTGCTAGGCTTATCCTAGCTCAGCATTGCCCTGATGTATTTGATGCAGGCTCAGGTCTGGTCATTAAGTAGCTGTGTTGGTTAGCTTTAACACAGGGATGCTGGTGTTTAATTTGGCAAGCTATACTGGACAGGAACAGCAAGCTTTAAAAATACTGGACTAATGTTTGAACATAAGGTTACTGTCCACTCCCTTCATAACAAACCTGGCTTACGTTACCGCAGACTGTATATTATGACACAGCAGGAGGTGAAAGAGTGCTGCGGTCAGCTGTCGCTGAAGCATTCCTGATTCAGATGAATTATCGTGATTTGTGATGTACGTACGCCGCCATATCTGTGGGGTAACAGGTTCTGTAAATCAGGTATGCGTAATGCATTATACATGCATTCATAATGCTTTATAATAACATACATTACATTTACATTTAAGGTATTTAGCAGACGCTCTTATCCAGAGCGACTTACAACCGTGCTCAGTGTTCTGTTGGATAATATTCCAGCTAGTACAGGAAGTTTAGAGCCTAAAACTCACCATGAGCTCAGACACTGCCCGAACAGGGGCCAGTGCTGGTACCTAGAGATTAATACACAGACATAGAAGCAGGGAAAGCATTCCTGGCACCCAGCCCAGTGCTCATACCTATAGAGGATAAAAGGTCATTCATAAAGTGCAACACATTACACCCAGCTTTCACCTCTACTAGAGCTCACTCACTTTAGTGGCATTACGAAGAGATGGGTCTTCAGTTCTGGCGTTCGAAGACCGCGAGAGAACTCTGTTTGTTCTGACGCTCAGTGGCTAGCTCCATTCCACCATCTGGGAGCCGAAGGATTCAGGAGAAGAGTCTGTGGTACCTTTGTCTTCCCTGTGTCCTCAGGGATGGTTGGTTTCGAGACTAGCTGTACTTGGAAGCAGCCAAGGTCTCAAGGTTACAGTCTCGACTCTTCACCATTGCTGTAAGGTAGGGAGGTGCTGGTCCAATCTTGGCTTTGTAGGCATCAGAGTTTTAAATCTGATGCGGGCAACAACAGGAAGCCAATAAACGGAGCGCAGCAGTGGAGTGACGTGGGTGAACTTCGGAAGATTGAAGATGAGACGGGCTGCAGCGTCTCTGAAGAGAGCTGATTTTAAAGACACTGAGAAACATCTGAGAGTATGTTAGAGTTTGGGAATCATATGAATGACCACAATATTTGATTAATTATTTTTTGTATTATTTTTTTTATCATTTATTTTTTTCTTACTTGTATTTGATTTGAAATCCCTGCTTTTAGCAGTTCAGGTCCTGAAATATTAAGTCCCGCTCACAGTTATGGCATGTAATTTCACCATTCACACTTTGGCTTGTAACATTCATATTCAAATTTCCATTCCGAATCATGAAATGCGGTGATCAGTCTGGCATTCATAAGTTCTTGGCAGGTGCTGTAGATAAGATAGTGATATGAATCTGTGAGAGAATTTGGAATATAATATCGAAAATATGTGGCATGTTAACAATTCATCATGGCGTCTCCACAGCTGTGCCTTTCCTCATCAGCCTCTGGTGTCTCACAGTTATGTTCAGCGTGCACGGTGGACCGGAGAACTGCAGGGCCGTATATTGTGGAGTTCAGAGGTTCTGTCTGAGGTCAGCTAGGGCTCGCTAACCTCGTAGCGTCCCGTTGGCGCAGGATGAGAGGAAACGCTGAGCTTTAAAGGGGTCCTGTAGGGGAACACTTGCACACGTGTGTGGCCTGTGGCTCTTCTCAAAGAAGAGGACTGTCCCCTTGTGTACGCCGCCACCCGCTGAGGGACAGGATACCTCTCATGCACAGACGCAGGCACACATACATGCATCGCTCACATGATTGCGCTCAGCTCTGGCTCTCCAGGGACATCAGTGACATCTGGCACGAGCTGCCACTGTGTCCTCATACGTGACCCCACGCTGGAGAGAGAAAGGAGGAGAGGCCTCCTGTCTGCCGGCACATCCACATCACAATGCAGCCCAAATCAGGACCATCGCCCTGCTGATGAATTATTTCAGCCCTCTGAGATGTGTGAGAGATCTCGCTTCAGATTCGGTTTTGTCGCTCAATTATGGCAGGAGCAGTGTCCAATCTGCACGCTCTCTTTCTGTCTCTCATCTCTCGCTTTCTTCCCCTCCTATCTCCTGTCACTCCCTCAATTTTTCTGTCCTTTCTGTTGCTTTATCTCTATTCGGGTTTCTCTCTCCCTCATTTTTCAATTATGGTGTTTTACTCGCCCCTTGTGTCTGCTCTCTCTCTTTCTCTCTTTCTCTCTCTCTCTCTCTCTCTCTCTCTCTCTCTTTTTTTCTCTCTCGCTCTCTCTCTCTCTCTTGTGTCTGCTCCTCCTCTTTCTCTCTCTCTCTCTCTCGAGTCTCTCTCCCTACTCTCTCTCTCTCCCTCCAGTCCTCTCCTTTCTTCCCTCCCTCCCACCCTCTCCCCCCCCCTCTCCTCCTCCCTCTCCCCCTCTCTCTCTCTCTCTCCCTCCCTCTCCCTCCCTCTCCCTCTCTCCCACTCTCTCTCTCTCTCTCTCTTACTCCCTCCCTCTCTCTCTCTCACTCTCTCACTCTCTCTCTCTCTGTCTCTTTCTCTTTCTCTCTCTCTCTTTCACTCTCTCTCCATCTCTCCCCCCCTCTCTCTCTCTCTCCCCCTCTCTCCCCCCTCTCTCTCTCTCTCTCTCTCTCTCTCTCTCTCTCTCTCTCCCTCCCTTCCTCCCTTTTTCCCTCTCTCCCCCCTCTCCCCCCCCGTCTCTCTCTCTCTCTCTCTCTCTCTCCCTCCCTCTCCCTCCCTCCCTCCCTCCCTCTCCCTCTCCCATCTCCTCTCCCCTCTTTCTCCTCTCTCTCTTCTCTCTCCTCTCTCCTCCTCTCTCTCTCTCACCTCATCTCTCCCTCTCTCTCTCTCTCTCTCTCTCTGTCTCTCTTCCCCCTCTCTCCCCCCTCTGCTCTCTCTCTCATCTCTCCTCTCCTCTCTCTCTCTTTCTCACTCTCTCTCTCTCTCTCTCTCTCTCTCTCACTCTCCCACTCTCCCTCTCTCGTTCTCTCTCTCTCTCTCTCTCTCTCTCTCTCTCACTCTCTCCCCCGCCCCCACTCTCTCTCTCTCTCTCTCTCTCTCTCTCCCTCTCTCCCCCCTCTCTCTCTCTCTCTCTCTCTCTCTCTCTCCCTCTCTCCCCCCTCTCTCTCTCTCCCTCTCTCCATTGAGATCTCATTTGTCAAGGCCGGCAGCAGGAGGGTATTAGTTATGCAAATATTGACGTGCTGCTTTGGCCTGGTAGCTATCAATTGAAATCAGCAAATCGATGGCCCTAATAGCTGCTCATTACGCACTTGATGCATTTTCAGGGATAGCATCGGAAGCTGTCAGCCGGCCTAATCAATGCAGTCAAAAACTATTACCTGACTGCCAGACAGACACCTTTTTCATTCTCTCCGCTTTGTTTAAAGCCTTCCCACCACTCCGCTCTGATCACCCGTGCGTGGAGCGCTGTGCTGCAGTGCGGGTCTAATGTGATCTGATTATTGTTGTGCTTGTATGTTGCAAAGTACACAATCAATTCACTTACTGCCTTTCTTACAGCAGACTCCCAGGTCTAGGAGCAGGCCCTTTAATCCCTTTAATACATAAAGAAGAGACACTGAAAAGTCCCAGGAAGAAATAAATACATACATATATACATGAACATTAAAGAGATGGTAAATACAAAGCAGTAAATAAAGAATTAAATGGCAAGTGATATTAAACGAAGGTTGGTGGATCAAGTGAGCAGAGATGTGCAATAATAATAATAAAAACAATAATAATAATAATAATAATAATAATAATAATAATAATAATAATAATAACAACAATAATGATAATAATGATAATAATAATAACAGTAATAATAATAATAATAATAACCATTATTATTATTATTATTATTATTATTATTTTATTATCATTATTAGTATTATTTATTTTATTATTAGTAGTAGTAGTAGTAGTAGTAGTATAATTGTTGTTGTTTTGTTGTTGTTGTTGTTAATGATGATGATGATGATGATGATAATAGTAATAATTATTATTGTTGTTATTATTATTGTTATTATTATTTATTTCATTATTGTTAATGATAATAATAATAATAATAATAATAATAATAACCATTATTATTAGTAGTAGTATTATTTATTATTATTATTATTATTATTAT
>JAMWET010002899.1:457500-460000 GCA_024036415.1 Prochilodus magdalenae
CTTACTTTTTCCGTTTAATCATGTGTTATAACAACTTATTAATATTTAATAAAGTGTTACTAACCTTTAATAGTCATTGTATGTCAAGTATAATCCATTTATTGGGGTGGTCTTATTCTAAAGTGGCCCAGTCTTTTCTTCTTTATTCTCTTTTGATTTAAGTATTAAGTTTAGTTTTTCCTTTTTTTTTTTCCTTGTTTTTTCTTATTGTTTTTTTTAATTAAAAATATATTTTTTAATAAATATATTAAATATATTTATATTTATAAATATAAATATATTTTTGTATATAAAACAAATAGACACACACAGGTATGTATATATATATATATATATATATATATATATATATATATTTTTTTTTTTTTTTGTTTTTTTTTTTGTTTTTTTTTTTTTTTGTTTTTTTTTTTTGGTTTTTTTTTTTGTACCTTAAATTGCAGCATTGCTGTTTTGTCTGTTGTCTTCCAAGTCTTCCAAGTTCATAGTTATATAAATCAAAGGTGTGTGTCTCACTTTCTCACTCACTGGTTGTGAATGGGAAAGCTTGTAATGCTCCCTATGGTGTCTGTCTATGAAAGTCCTGATTACACTGCGAAGTGGGTGAGTCGTTTTCCGATAACCTGCAGAACCTCTTTTCACAGCCTAATGTTAGCAAGGATGGATACTCGTAGACCTCGTTGTGACGATACACGATATGCATCACAATATAATATACCTTGTCTAAAATCCACCAAATCCACCAGCAAAACCGCAGGCGCTGCCAGAGGAGCAGGGCTGAGGATTGTTCAACGGTTATCTGTGCTATTCCCATATTCCCGCGTGCCATTTCCTAAACAATACATTTCCTCCATACTTTCTTTTATGAAATTAGAAATCAGAAGTGAGAAGTGAGTTGCTGGAAGTGGGTGACGAATCAATTCTGGTGTCGTTTTACTGAAGGGCAGCATTTATAAAAGCTACAGTAACCCTACATTAGCTTTTCATGACTAGTGGCATAAATGGCCTAAATCTCTGTATTAAATATTATTATGATGTGATATCACTTACTGAGACATCCTAAATGGATAAAAGCAGAATGGTGACTGATATTGGTTGACTTATTGAAGGAAGCTTTTACAAAGGTCCATGAAAACGCTACATGCTTATGTATCCTTAGGATGGATATTAACAGGTAACAATTTGCATCTGATGTCAAAAGAAAAAAAAATAAGAACATAAGAACTTAAGAAACACAAGAACTTTCTATAACTCAGGTGTCCATAATGCATTATAAAGGCATTCATAAAGCTCTATAAAGCCTTTATAATACTTGACATAAGCCTTTGTAACTAACCACAGACATGTACCATTATAAACAACAGTAGCACAGTGAGATAGAGTATTATATATGCATATCCCACCATTGAAACCAGTGTTGTGTAATAACAGAGAGTAACAGAGAACCAAGAAATGAAAATTATTTATTAAGCTCATGACATCTTATTAACACTTATGATTTTTTACAGACTTCAGGTAAAGTGATGTTATCGACCGGCTTTATAACATAATGCCTGTGTATCAAGCTTTATTACTCACCAACAATGACATAAGAATAGGAAAAATCTATATGTTTTAACATACGTCACTTTGCGCTATGAAGCCTTATAACTGCTATGTGTCTACCACTCAGTGTCACATGTTGACATATCATCCACTTCTAATACATGCTCTGTAATTGGTCTAAATAGTCCTGAGAGTACTGATGATGCTCGTGATACGCTCAGAAAACAATATCGCTGAGTAACATATCGTGATATCACTAACATATCGCCGTATCGCCCATCCCTAACTTGACACGTCTTTTTGTTTTTCTCTCCTCCTCTTTCTCCATTTGTCCCTCTCTTTCACTCTCCCTCCTTCACTGCTCATCAGCGGTCGAAGACAGCTCTCCGGCGACAATGGATTCAGGCCTCTAAATTAATTTCCTGGATAATGTGTCAATATTAAATATCAACTTTGACCTGGCCTTGCGCTGACGGGGAGGCTGGCAGCAGCGGCCTCTCTCGCTCCCTCTCCCCCTCTCTATTGATTTCCCACTGTCTGGGCCTCCTCCCCCCCTCCCTCTCAAAGTCCATTATTTTTGATTTTTCCTATGAAATACATATCTTTCCCTACTGACATCTGACAAACAGCATATGGAAGTCATTTTATCTACCAATAATGTGTTTGTCAAAAAGCATGAGGCTTTTATGGGCTCCCGGGCCGAGGATAGGTTGTCATCGATACGGACGGATTCGGTGTGTGTGTAGGCGTATCAGTCATTAAGATGCTGCGCGCACACAAACACACGCAGACACACAAAGGTTTGCAGGAATACACGGTTTCAGACAGAGATACACACGTGCACACACAGGGAGGATTAATATGAGGGTGATGGAGAGGCACCGGGCCGTGGACTGGGCTGTCATGTGAAGGACAGGCCACAGCCTGCTGTAGGATATTGTAGCTGCGTGTTCGCCAC
>JAMWET010002899.1:465000-532500 GCA_024036415.1 Prochilodus magdalenae
TTTATCAATGAAATCAGTTGGAGCAACCCGGAATAGCCAACGGTGGGCAATGGGCAAAACATGGGCAGCTGCAGAACTGTTCGCCCCTTTGTGATCTGGAGTGTCCATAGATTGTTCTTACCTGAGAGCACGTCCCAGAGATGAAAGGCTTTCTACTTAAGAAGAGTCAGTGAATGAAGCCCAGTGTCTGTCATGCTTATGGAGGTGTCATGTAGCTCTCTGGCCGCAGCTCTACAGTCGAGTGTTACCCAATGTACTGTGTTCTAATCTGTTAGAGGAGAAGTTGCGACATTTATCGAATTGTCCCTTCTGTTCTTCATCCTTCTTACAGTCTGACCCCTTCTCTAACCTCTGCCTTCCTCTCCTCCCTCATCCCTTTTTTGCCCTTTCTCTTCTTTTTTTGCAGAAGAGGCCTCTCTCGCCGAGCAGGTGAGGAGGATAAAGGACATCGAGGCCATCGAGAGCGACTCCTTTGTTCCTCAGGCTTTCAAATCATCCCGGGACGCCACCAAGGTGCGCTTTTCTCTCCCTCCTTTTCTCGTCGTCTTCTCTTTCGTTCCCTTTTCATTTGCTTCACGTCTCCCCTCCTCATCGGTTTGATTCGATTTGCTCCTCGACGGCCCTCGATTCCGTTTGTCCGCAGACGGAATCGTTCCCATTCAGTGCCGTTTGCGGTCCGTCTGCTCGCGCACAAAAGCCAGAGCGGGTCTGAAACAGCTGCACTGAACCCAGAGCTCCCACCCAGAGCTCACGTTCAACCTCCGAAATTAGATTAGTGACAAATGCTCGCTGATCCGCACAGACGGAGACAAAAGGAGGACGGCTGGAATGGGCCAGCGTGATAGATTACTGAAGCAGCTGAGCCACAGGGGCTGATTTCGGATCAGTGCAGGTGAAGTAAGGGTTAGCCGAAAAATCTATTTGACACAGTACACATGTAGTAGTTCAGCCAAGTGTACTTGTTTAGTTTTAGCACTGGAGCTATGATGCTAATATAGCTGACACATTCTGTTTAAATAAACTCATGCAAAGATTAAATATGAATATAACAAAGTTTCAAATGCTAACACTTCATAAATAATTTGCATGATAATGAAATAGTGCTTTAAAGCTGCTGGGAACCTAAATCTGTCTTTTCTTTCTATTAGAGTTGATCTGGTTCCTCTCAGCCACAATATATACCCACCATAAAAACAATAGCTGCACCCAGAAGGAGGTGTGGGATTGAAGTGCTACAGGGAAGGAAGATAAGGGTCACCAGAATCAATAACTGATGATAAATCTAGACTGATATGGGGAATATTTATTGAGCTACACATATAGAAGTAGTCTCACAGTATGGAGAGGTGTCTTTTGGTGTCCTGTGACCTGTCCCATACAACTTGAATATTCTCATTCCTATTTTCATTCCTGTCGGTCGATTCCTTCAACTGTTTCTGCCGCTGATTGTACATGTAGAAAGTACAGGGGTTGGACAATGAAACTGAAACACCTGTCATTTTAGTGTGGGAGGTCTCATGGCTAAATTGGACCAGCCTGGTGGCCAATCTTCATTAATTGCACATTGCACCAGTAAGAGCAGAGTGTGAAGGTTCAGTTAGCAGGTAAGAGCACAGTTCTGCTCAAAATACTGCAATGCACACAGCATTATGGGTGACATATATGGAGGTTGGTCCTTCTTGGTGGTATGCTGACATTACCCTGGATACCGTGGCTCTTGATACATTACAAAGACTTGCTGTCTTGGTCACAGATGCGCCAGCAAGACGTGCACCAACAGTCTGTCCTCTTTTGAACTCTGGTATGTCTCCCATAATGCTGTGTGCATTGCAGTATTGTGAGCAGAACTGTGCTCTTACCTGCTAACTGAACCTTCACACTCTGCTCTTACTGGTGCAATGTGCAATTAATGAAGATTGGCCACCAGGCTGGTCCAATTTAGCCATGAGACCTCCCACACTAAAATGACAGGTGTTTCAGTTTCATTGTCCAACACCTGTACATATGGTTAGGACCACTGACAGTCTCTAGACGTAGAGAACCTGTCTATTGTCTGTATGTAGTTAGTAAATGTATATTTTATCAATCAAGTAATGCCTGTTCAATGTACAGACTAGCGATTCTGGAATTTCTCTGTTTTGATGTTATTTAATATCGTCGCTGTCCAAAGAAAAACATGTATCTCCAAAATGGCAACTTTAGAGGAGAGGCCAAAAACCTCATTCAATTTTAATGTAAGTCAGTGGAACCAGACGTCTTCCCAAGCAGTTTTGGGCCATTTCTGTTGGTCCATTCATCATGATATTCTCACTTAGTGTAAACAGCAGCTGATGTGTTCAAATGATGCGTAAAAGTCAAAATGGACAAAACCGGAGATACATGTTTTTCATTGGACAGCGACGATATATTTAAGGCAGTCTTTCCTAGTTTTGATAAATGCTTTGTTTGTTTGTTTGTTTGTTTGTTTTGTGTTTGTAAAGCATCCATGGGTATGTGAAAGGCGCTATAGAAGTGTAACCCATTATTATTATTATTGTTATTATTATTATTACAGTTGTAGTGTGCTTATATTAATGTGGACTAATTCATAGAGCTGACCAAGATCACACTTTACCTGAAGTCTGTAGGGAGAGCTCATGAGCGGTCATTGCTTGCTCAGTACAGTTATAAAACTATTTTGAAAGTCATGAGGAATATCTGAGATATGTTAGAGTTTAGGCATCAAATGAATGATCACAATATTTATGACTAGGCTTTATGATGCTGTTATAATGCATTATGTCACTCTGTCCTATGAATCCTTATATAGAGGGGTTGTAACAGTATATGTGTATGGTTCTGATCATTTATGTAGGCTTATGTCAAGTATTATTAAGCATTGTGAAGGCTTTATAGATCTTAATGATGCACTTACAATGCATTATGGGGGCCAAATTCATAGACAGTGTTACTGAACTCTGATGATGAACACTGAGGTAACTGCTAATAGCACATGTAGCTGGACAGGAGTTCCAAAGACACTTCCGCATGCAATAGGCAGGTTCTTTCAGCACAGGAATTTGGGGAAAACTTTAATTTTTTTTAAATGGTACGACTTTTACAAATATTACATATTATATATACATTAGTTTGCTCTGATCTGAGATCTGTGCATGTGGGGTAGACAGCATTCAGCAGCCATCACGGTCAGCGCAGGCCTCAGGCACAAGGTGAGTGAAGGTGAACGGGACAAGGCCTGTACATCGAGCAGCATGATCTGTCACTGGGCAGACACTGCCATCATGTGGCACAGC
The DNA here is from genome assembly GCA_024036415.1 of Prochilodus magdalenae. Classification (NCBI taxonomy): domain Eukaryota; kingdom Metazoa; phylum Chordata; class Actinopteri; order Characiformes; family Prochilodontidae; genus Prochilodus; species Prochilodus magdalenae. The sequence goes on from JAMWET010002899.1 coordinate 468,294, forward strand.
ATCAAACTGCATGCAGCTGTTTGCTGAATCAGATTCAGGTTTACATGCCATGTAAAAAATGCCCAGGGGACTCGTCTTGGTGCCCCGGTGGGCATTGATTACTGTGGGTTACTATAAGACTTCTGGAATATTATTGGAGGAAAACCACTCCAGGTTATTGAGGATGTGCATGCGGTTTAAATGTGCTGTCCCGCCTTTCTCAGGTAACTGAACCTGTGGAGCCGAAGAAAGAGCCAGAGTCTGCTGACACATCCACTGCGAGTGATGATGTCATCTCTTTTCCCACTGCTATCAAGTACAACGATAGTGACGCGCTCGCCCACCACAGTGTAAGTGTTTATGTTTGTGTTCAGTGCTTAACTGACTAACTCTATATTTAGCTAATGCAGCTTCAGTCAAAAGTTTGGACATACATGCTCCTAGATAAGCTTTAATCACTTTTACTGCTTTCCTTTATATTTGTGGGGGATAAATAGCCACCACAACTTTACAAACACCCAAATGAGATCAAATATCAAAGCAGTGTTCACCAAAATGAAATATTTACTATGTCATATTGTACATTTGATGAATAATTTGATGAATAATACCTTTCTGTGTTCTCGCAGAGGGAGAACCACTGGGAAAACCATGTTAGTGGTCATTTAAATTGGAGCAGTACTGTACAAAAGTTTTAGGCATCTTAGAAAAATATTTTCTATTTAAACAAGCCATTAAAATGGTCAGTAAGTGTTTATTTACTCAGTAAAACATTAATATTATAATAAATAGAGCAGATAAATATGATAAGTAGTGATTCTATCCATCTGATGTTCTGCCACATTTCTCCTGATGGATGGATGGATGGATAGACAGACAGATAGACAGAAACATAGAGACATATGTGGGTAGACACATAGCTAGATAGATGGATGGAACGGAAACAGACAGAGATGAATGGATGGAGGGATGGACAAACAAATGGACGGATAGGTAGGAGGTAGGTGGGTAGATAGATACAGTGGGGTGCAAAAATTTGGGCAGCGTTGTTAATTTCCTGATTTACCTTTATAAAACATTGATTGTTTGGATAAAAAAATTATGTTAAATATATCATATAGGGGACAAACACAGTGATATTTGAGAAGTGAAATGAAGTTTATATGATTTACAGAAAGTTTGTATAATTGGTTAAACAAAAGTAGGCAGGCACTGTTGTCATTTTATTGATTTCAAAACCTTTAGAACTAATTACTGGAACTCAAATTTGGTTTGGTAAGTTCAGTGACCCTTGACCTCCATACACAGGTGACTCCAATTATGAGAAAGGGTATTTAAGGGGGGCAATTGTAAGTTTTTCTCCTCTTTGCATCTTTTCTGAAGAGTCGCAGCATGGGAGTCTCAAAACAACTTTCAAATGACCTGAAAACAAAGATTGTTCCCCGTCATGGTTTAGGGGAAGGATACAGAAAGCTATCTCAGAGATTTCAGCTTTCAGTCTCCACTGTGAGAAAATGGAAGACCACAGGCACAGTTCAAGTTAAGGCTTGAAGTGGCAGACCAAGAATAATCTGGAATAAACAGAAGCGAAGGATGTTGAGAACAGTCAGAGTCAACCCACAGACCAGCACCAAAGACCTACAACATGATCTTGCTGCTGATGGAGTCACTGTGCATCGTTCAACTATTCGGCGCACTTTACACAAGGAGATGCTGTATGGCAGAGTGATGCAGAGGAAGCCTTTTCTCCGCCCACATCACAAACAGAGCCGCTTGAGCTACGCTAAAGCACATTTGGACAAGCCAGCTTCATTTTGGAATAAGGTGCTGTGTTATTTGGGCATAACAAGGGCCGTTATGCATGGAGGAAAAAGAAAACAGCACTCCAAGAAAAACACCTGCTACCTACAGTAAAATTTGGTGGTGGTTCCATCATGCTGTGGGGCTGTGTGGCCAGTACAGGGCCTGGGAATCTTGTTAAAGTTGAGGGACGCATGGATTCCAATCAATATCAGCAGATTCTGGAGATGTCCAGGAATCAGTGACAAAGCTGAAGCTGCGCCAGGGCTGGATCTTCCAACAAGACAACGACCCTAAACACTGCTCAAAATCTACTAATGCATTCATGCAGAGGAACAAGTACAACGTTCTGGAATGGCCATCTCAGTCCCCAGACCTGAATATTATTGAAAATTTGTGTCACTTAAAGAGAGCTGTTCATGCTCGGAAACCATCAAACCTGAATGAACTAGAGATGTTTTGTAAAGAAGAATGGTCTAAAATACCTTCAGCCACAATCCAGATTCTCATTAGAAGCTATAGGAAGCGTTTAAAGGCTGTTATTTCTGCAAAAGGAGGATCTACTAAATATTGAGTTAAGGTTTTTTTTTTGGTGCCCAAATTTATGCACCTGCCTAATTTTGTTTAGACAGTTGTTGCACACTTTCTGTAAATAATATAAACTTCTTTTCACCTATCAAATATCACTGTGTTTGTCCCCTATATGATATATTTAACAGAATTTTTGTATCCAAACAATCAATGCTTTATAAAGGTAAATCAGGAAAATTAACAACGCTGCCCAAACTTTCGCACCCCAGTGTAGCTAGATGATAGATAGATAGATAGATTGATTGATTGATTGATTGATTGATTTTGGGCCATTTCTATTGGACCTTTCATTTGCATTCATCTGTTCAGTTTAAAGGGCAGCTGTTGAAAAATTAGTAGCGACTATATTAACTTCCTAGCAGTTCATACTGTAAACCTAGTCCTCTTGAACACAGCACTATTTTTCCCTCGTTGTTTGTACTCGTCTTTTCTTTGTGAGGCCTTCACGTTCTGACGGGTCCCTCCTCGCTCCCTGGCTATAATACGGGCGGACAGAAAATTCCCGCGAAAGATCTCGGCGTCTCGGTGGCGCCGCAAACTGGGTTATGCGTGACGGATGCAGATGAGCAGAGCCGAGCTGATCTATGGCAGCAATATGCCCAAGGCGCGGGAGCCCCCATCGGCAGTAATGATTCAATCATTTAGCCCGCCACCGCCGCTTTACTGTATCTACTGTAATTTCAACCTCGTTAGCCGCGCCGCCACGTTAGTGCGGAGGCAGTGTTGGCGCGTGTGTCGTGGTAGCTCCTACACGCACATAACACAGGAGGAAGCGGGCGACATGCGTCCAGAGGACATTACCGGGCGTGCATGCATGTGTCGGACGTGGGCTCCAATGACAAAGTGGAGGCCCTACGGCGAACGCTACCGGCAGGCTTTAACTCGACATAAATGATACACTTAGCTCCTCTCCCGGAGCCGCCGCACGCACACACATATGGATGGGAGCGATCAGTCTTTTCCCAGGCGCAGATTTGATTTCACGCCTTTCGTGTTGTTTGGATGAAAGTAAAGACTGATGAGCGACGGCGAAGAGTCTCCAACTTCCAAACTTAAGGAACTCATAAGCCCAACTAATGTGGGAATCACTCAAATCCCTGCGTTCACGCTGACACCCGAATCACTCTTATGCATTACGCTGTCATATGCGCTTATGATACAGAGCCGTTTACCCCCTCTCTCCCTCCTCTCGTTCCAAATCGAATCAAAAACCCAGCCAGCGTCTCGTATTAAGCCAACTCAGACAATTAGAGACCAGCACTGGCTCGCATTAGGAAACGATACGAAACATTTGTTTTAATGGGTTACTTCTGATCCGTGCCGTCTGTGATGCCATTAAGCGGATCCTGGCCAAAACACAGACGTAAGTGGATTAGGAGTGATGTCGACGTTAGGAAGAGCGCATGCGGGGAATTCAAATTTCAATTACACCGCTGCCCCGCTTGAATATGAATAGACAATCTGAACGCAAGCCAAGCTTAGTTGAATGGGCCTAATGAACAATTTGGCATTTGCTCAAAGGCAGACGATTATCTGCCCCGGTGAAAATTGGTCTTTGGCTACTTCATATAGACACATACACCCAGAGTGTACAAGTGGACGTTAGGACCGTACAGAATTATCACTAAGTCAGCAAACACTTGGAAATGACAAGTTGGCACCTACTGTAGTCGGGGTGGGAATGCTTAAAGGGCCCATATGGAGGGGCAGTGCTGTTTTTGGTAGAGTTTGATGAGATCACTGTTGAACGTATCACTCACTCTTGAGTCCATACCTCATATCCTAATCTGCAGAAACAGTGTTGAATTCACTGTTGTTGTGATGTCACAGGAAACTGTCACCTGTACAGATATCCACCCATACAGGGTATACACATGACATCACAGTTAATAGGAGTCACTGCAGCCACACCAACTGAGTGGCAGTGCTAGCGCTCGGGGGGCATGTCGTGAAAACACTAGATAGAGCTTCTGTGCGCATGACTGTACAACTAAATACAGCAGGAATTCTGAGGGACCTGAAGTCAGGTTTCTGTTCAGCTTCTTGTTCCTGATTCAATGTAAATGGTGCGGCAGCTCTTGCCTGAGGAACTAGAACGGGGGAATTTGAACAAGAAGCCGGCAATTAGAAAGGAACTGGATCGCTGTCGTTTGCAGACACACCTGGGGGTTTAGACAGTGTTAGCTCACCAAAGCAAACCCAGTGTTCCTTATAACGAGGAACTTCACAAATCAAGTTTAGACGGTTAGACAGTTAACTCTGTAGACCAAAAGTATTCATATTTTACTGAGAAGTCCAGCTGCCTATAATTTGAGCGTATCGTCACTGTCCAAAGAATAAAGTCTGGTTCCATTGACTCACATTACAGCAGAAACAAGTTTTTGGCGTCTGCTGTAAAGTTGGCGTTTTGGAGAGACGTGTTTTTCATGGATGGCGATGATATAAACCTTTGTTTTTAGTCCCGGGTTTCAGTGTTTACCCTAATTAACGCCGCCTTGTTGCTGAAAGTTTTTCCACCCAGTCGAACTGAGAAGTTGAGGTGTACGCTATGTTCAGCCTTCAGCAGTTCAGGCCCACCCATTCACACTGAAGTTAGACAGAGTGGTTCAGTCCAGGCGGCTTGTTTACCACGAAGAGATAAAGAGGGAGACCGGAGGTGGTAGTGCTTTAATGAATTCTGACTGTTTTTAGTCTATAAAATGACAAAAATGGTTTAGAAGTGGATCTTAACCAGAAAAAATAAATAATGCGAGAAACGTGTAGGATATGAACCCTTTAATGCTGATATATGTAAATGAGCTCTCTTCTGATTGGCCTGTATTGTTCCTCCAGGCGGAACAACATTAGCTCAGACTGAAACACCTTCATAATGTCACTGTGAATGTTCAGAGCTGAACTGCTGTATTAATGTTACAAGTGGAGCAAGCAAATACAAGAAATGGGCACAAAGTGGGATGAAGGGCTGTTAATGGATATATATACAAATTAAATTAATTCCCAATTAACTTAATAACTAAAAATTAACTTATTCAGTTTTTATGATGTAAGATCTAAAATGCCATTTGCTGAATAGTTTGTGATTTTTAAAGGTACAGCTGCATGTACAATAACAAACCGAACCTTTTATTAGTATGTCCATGTGAACTGTCCAGAATACAAATGTAGTGCACCACCTGGTGGATGCAGGGAAGGCTGCAGCTGCTGAGAAGCAGAGCAGGAGACAGAGTGACGTATCCCATTGACAGTCTCTGGTTCTCTTGCAGTTGTTCCTGGATAAAGAAGAAGCAGAGAAGTTGTGGCTGAAGCGACTGCTGTCTCTGCGGCAGGAGAGGCTGATGGGGAGTCCGGTGCCCTGAACTCCACTGCCCAAAGGCGTTCAGCTTTTTTTCTTTTACCCACATAGCAGGTTGTCTGAAGTAGCTCATTACGAGTTCACTGATTAGAAGCCATGTGTGTTGGAATTGAAGGGTGAGATGAGTGATATTTTGGTTTTCCATGAGGGGTTTTTCTGTGCCCATGTGATGCTAAAGTCATGATGTTGATGTTTCTATTGATGATTGGTGGTTAAATTACCAAAAACATGTTTTTGAGTTTCCGTATGACCGTGATGTTCACCTCCTCTGTGCATTTATTTGAATTATCGTCCACCAGCAAAGACATATTTACAATATACAGAATGATTGAGATTATCAGATTTACTTTTCATTCTGACCTTAATGCAAGAGGCCAATCAAGGGCATTTATAATGTGCTTTAAACGTCATGTGACCATTGGTGAGCCAATCAGGATTCTGGTAGGGTCTGGTCTGTTTTTTTTTTTTTTTAAATCATTCATTTTCTGATCTGATACATGGACACACCTCTCTAACATGACAGGGGACAAAATAGTAAGTTTGAAAATCCAATGTTTTACCTTTTTAATGTTTAGTTTATTGTCACTACACAGTGAAACATGTTGTGGTATTTTAGTAAATAATAATAAACAACAAATTCATGATTGTTTCTTGTGATACGATTTAAAGCATGTTTATTCTTTTGTTTGACTCTTTCAAGAATAAAACCCCTCTTTTCTGAAAGTAATCAATCAGATGTGGTCAAGGTGAAATTACCAGCAGTCACCGAACAGAGTGGGGCTTCATGGTCAGCAGTAGAGCCTGTGCTGCGAAGCGCAGGCCTTTGCAGGCCTTGGTCCAGCGTCCAGCCTTGAGCTCTATTTTTGGTCTGCGTAGAAGGACCTTCTGTAGCCTGGGTCTATTTGTGGACGCGTCCCCGTCTGGACATGCCGAGGTGAAGTCTGTAAAGCATTGAGGTGCCTGTTAATGATTACTAATGGATCTTCCAGAGAGTTTGTGTCGCTGCGGGGGGTGTGTGGGTGTGTGTTCATATAGTACTGTTCAAATGTCAGAGTGCACCCTTCATCTGTATCATTACCTGTCAGAACAGCCATTAAAGATTCATTTCCAGTGTCAGCAGAAAACATATAACAGGAAATTAGAACTATAACAGGAGTCCTCAACAACTAATAACCTTTATTTACCTTTACAGCTTCTATTCTTTTCAGCAGAATCACTTTCAGTTTTGTATCGCGTCGCTGTCCAAAGAAAAACAGCTATCTCCAAAATGGCAACTTTACAGGAGAGGTCAAAAACCTCATTTAATTTGAATGAAGGTCGGTGGAACCGAACATCTTTTTTGGGCCATTTGTGTTGGAAATTGAAATTCCCACACGGTATAAACAGCAGCTCATGGGATCAAATGAGACATAAAAGTTAAAATCAACAAAAATGAAGATACATGTTTTTCTTTGGACAGCGACGATATGTAAACAAGCTCTGCTCTAAATGGTTGTATTGTATGGAGCCTCATTAACAAAGTAGTCCTGGCTATAACACACATACAGAAGTGGCAATACGGCAGAGAAATAGGGAACTGGTGTGATATTATTAGGTCACAACACCAAAGCAAATCATTAAAAACCAGCCATTCACGTAGCTTCATTAATGTAATACATTTGTAAGTACAATTTCTAACAATTGTAAGCGACTTTGGGTGTGTAAAAATAGCTATAGAGGAATCAGGTATTATTATTATTACATGAACTAGGGAGTGAATAGGAGAATTTTTGTGGAATATGTAAATTTAACTTATCCAATAGCAGAGAGCAACCTTCATTCATTTTATTTCCAGTCATAACAGCCATTAAAGGTGCAGTAAGTGATTCTGGAGAGTGACTGTTAATATTTGAACACAACATCTAAACAAATACACCCCTTCCCTGTGGTGCTCCACCCCCCAAAATTATGGCCATGCATTGTGGAGGTGAATGACACTCAGCTAACGATTTTTTAGGTCTTTGTGGCCATAAGGTCCTTCACAATTGTGCGAACACATGCCATGATATGACATTAGAGCATTAATGTAGCTAACTAATGCTAGCAGGGCTGTGGGTTAGCAAACTCTCACTACTATTACTGCTGCGATGCTAACCAGTTACTATCACAAACATTAGCAAACAGGGCCAAACTGTACTGACCTATCGGTTCAGTGAAACAGCAAAAATGAGTGAAACAGAAACGATCGTTTACATGCACTTCGCCTCTCCATGAAGCTGAAATCAGCTTCTTATTCACCAGCTGATGTTCAAGTTTTCCTGTTCCACCTTAAATTGTGCTGCAGTTACATCCAGGCGCCTGAGTCTGGCGAATAGTAAGCCAGCTTTAGCCTTGTCAACTCTAGAAGGGTACTCCTCTGTTGAACACCTCACAGCTCTTTAACCTTGCCCAATCTTAGAACGTCTTTCTCAGACGTCCTCCCCTGTGACTGTACCTGTAACATGTCTCCTCCTTGACCTTGTGTAGAGTTCAGCATACAGCCCCCTTCCCCCTGTCCTTTGCACAAGCCAGGGTGCCCCCTGTTACTAATAGGCTAGAGGTGTGTTGTGTTTTTCTGTGTTTCCTATTTACAGACTCAGGATTGGATACCAACACTAGTTTTTGGTCCAGCGTTCTCACAGATGGACAGCTAGCGGACTGTGAGGAGATGTTCACTGAATTTGATAGTGTATAAGATTAACACTGCTTACTGCAGGAGTATAAATAGAAGCAGACGTTATATTAAACAGATAATCACACAGAAGCTTCAAGGACTAAATGTAATATCAGATGTTTCAGTGTTTAGTGTGTCCACTCTTTATCTTTGTTACAGCTTCCTTTTCATTTTCCAAGAGACTCTTCTCACAGAGATCTACAGATACACCTCCAGAGCTGGTTTAGCATCTCACCCTCCAAAAAAAATCAAAGTTACAACAACTACACTCATCACCCTGTAAAACCTTCACAGGTGTCAGGTTCAATGTTCTACAGAGGCTCACATCTAGATAGAACCGTGTCTGTAATAGAGGTTTATGAGTGTGAGGAAACTTTTCAAGGCTTCAAAAACTTCACACAAAGGTCCTAAAAGGTCCTTTGTCACTTCAAGAGATTCCCTCAGAACGTAATGTGTGAAGGCTACATATATATTTCAAAAGGTACTTCACACTTAAACATACAATTTACATTTTTGAAAAAAACCTCCAGTTGAGGTAATGGTTGTCAGATAAAACCCTTAAAGAACCGTTACATCATGTGAAGGCTCTTCCTCACAGTCACACGTCATTTAGAAAAAAAAATCTCGGAATTCAATGTTGTTGTTCAGTGTCATTGCTCAGAAAACCCTTTGTGGCACAAAAGTGTTCCTCTGATTTCCCTCTTCCTTAGGCAAGTGGATCATCTTCTCTCTAATCTCCTCAGAAACATCTACTGAACAATAAATAACTAATGATAAAATACATTTGCATGGTTTCATTTCCCCCTAAACGTTTTCCCACCTGTCTTTGTCCCCTACAATTGAACAGGCGGTGTTTGTTACTGTGGCTTTAAAGGAGCAGTGTGTAACCTCTAGTGGTGAGGATGCGTAGTCACAACAATTCCTCCCTTCCCGAGGTGGTTTTCTGCTGTTGCTTAAGTGCTAATCCTGATTTCAGTTTGCTTTATGTTTTCTTTTCTTTGACTTTGAGGATTTACCCTCCGTTACTTTTACCTAGCATCCTAGCATGCTCATTCCATTAGTACAGTATGATAACTCTGTGTTTCAACATTTAATAGAGAATTTAATGTTAATTCAGTTCAGACAGTTTATAATAATCACCATTTGCTTCCTGATAAGCTGATTCTGTTAATGCTGAAAATGTATATATGTATAATGTGTGTGTGTATATATATATATATATATATATAAATGGACGTTCACCAGCTTTATGTTCGAATTTTCCCTTCCGACCTTACATTGTTCAGCAGATGTTTCTCTGGCACCTGAGACGTTATAACATCTGCTACATCGTTTAAGGTGAAACGGGATAATTCTAATTAAAAGCTGGCAAATGAGTAGCACATTTCAGCCTCAGAGTTTTAATAAAGATAAGGATCAATAAATCTACATGGAGTTTTGTCCGCCGGGCTTCCGATAAATGCCCTACAGTTATTCTTCTTTTTCTGCCACTTCAGCAATGAATCACAAAAGACACTTTACACAGCCAGTGTGTTCGTTATGGGCTGCTGTAGTGATGTTGCGTCTCTACAGGCAGCCTCCACTGGAAGACATGGGCTCATTCTGAGCTAACAAAAACACAGTGTCTTGCTGTAATGGGTTATTATACACTAATGAAAACATAGTTTCATATCCTGTGTTCTATTTCTGCTAATAGATACCCTTAAGTTTTACACAGCGTTCCTTTAAAACCAATATATGCAAATGAGCTCTGTTCTAAACAGCTGTACAAAAGCAGTTCATTGAAAATGGTCTGTTTTTGAAGCTTAGCTTTCATTTATAGAGTGTGTGGAATAAGAAGCTAATGGATTCTGAAACTTCATAAAACCCCTTAATTAAAATGAGGGAGGAAACAGTTTTAGACCATATGGACCCTTTAAGAAAGTGCACAGCTCTGTATGAGTGCTTGAGTGAGTGGTATGCTTGTGTTCGGGAGTAGTATGTGTGTGTGTTCGCGTGTCCTCCAACAGATGGTCAGTCTTACATCAGGCTGGCAGATGCCGAGGTGTCCGATGGCAGCTCCCACTGCAGCCTGCTGGATGTTCTTACAGGCATCCTTCACACTTCCTTAAGTAGACGTGATGACAACAGGACCTCCTCCGCTGGTCATTTGGGAGGATTTGGGTTTGATTCATGCCGGGCATTGTCTAATCCAAACTGTGTTCCATCTGCAGTTGGTGCTGTAATGACAAGTTTCAGATTTTTACACTATATTCTACCACCTTAAAAGGAAAGGGGGGTCTTGAAGGGGTCTTTAGTGGTTATATATAGAACCACAAATACCCAGAATAACGATTTAATTGCGTACAGTTCTGTACATGGTTAAATGGGTCTTCGCTGTGATGGAATCCTGTTGTGTAGAGTTCTTTGAAGAACCTTTCAAAAAGTGGTTCTGCGTGTTTTGGCCCTGTTAATACATTTTTAGGTGAAGGCTCATCGACAAAAGAGAAGCTGCACAAATAGCTGCACCCAGAAGAAATCAACCGACAATAGTGGGTAGGTTTGACATGTGAGACATACGCAAGGACGGGCCTGATCACTGTACCTGACTGACCCAACAGCCACGGTTGCAGTGATTTGCAGTGCAGTGATGTCCTCCATGAGTCACCCTGTTAGTGCCAGCACCACTGGCAGACGGCTGCACCACAGAGACAGTTACAACGACTGCCCTTGACACCACGTCACCGTCACCAAAGACTGCTATGCTATCGTGCCAGACTGCCATGGAGTGACTCAGAATGGCAGCGGGTCATCTTCAGTGACGAGTCCCGCTTTAGTCTCGGTGGAGACGCCCAACGAATCCGTGTGTGGAGGCACCGTGGTCAGCGCCAAGCTAAACCGTTTGTTGTCACACGTCCAGAAGGCCTGGTGTCACTCCACCTCCACCCCTACTGCACCATCTGCAGGAACTGTGTGAGGATATTCAAGCTGCATAGATGGATTATCACAGGACACCATTAGGAACCTCTACAGCTCCATACCGAGATGCATGTCATGCCGCGACACAAACATGGTGTCCCAGTGCCATACTGAGAGACAGACTTCTGTATGTGTAGCTCAGTAAATATTGATCATATCAGTTTAAATGCATCATCAGTTATTGATCCTGGTCACCTTTATCTTCCTTCCCAACAGCACTGCAACCCCACACTTCCTTCTGGGTGCAGCTGTTTATTTAATGGTGAGTGTATTTGTTGAATACTGTGCTTTCCATATGGGGTTGTTGTTGTTTGTGTAGAACATGTCATACATAGATAGACATCTCTGTGTGCTCCATAGAATAAGAATAACTTAGTCTAACTTTGTTTTAACTGTCAGCTGTTCCTGGAGGATGTGATTCAGCAGTTAGAACCATAAGCCAGGAACCTGTGACATACAGAAATCTGACATATGACCATATATGCACATACATCATGAAGAATGTTATGTGTTCTTTAATGGTCAGGATGTTTACAGGACCCCCCAGATGAGGTATTATGTAGGTGGTGGATCATTCTCAGCACTGCAGTGACACTGACGTGGTGGTGGTGTGTGTGGATCAGAAACAGCAGTGCTGCTGGAGTGTTTAGACACTGTGTCCACTCACTGCCCACTCTATTAGACACTCCTACCTTGCTGGTCCACCTTGTAGATGTACAGTCAGAGACGATGACTCATCTGCTGCTGCACAGTGCAGTGTTGGTCATCCTCTAGTCCGTCATCAGCGGTGACGGGCCACTGCCCACAGGACACCATTGTCACCAATAAACTCAAGCCCCTACAGCCTGCCACCCGGAACTTTCAGTAGAACCATGTTCTATGGTCAGATGAGACCAACATTCATCCTTCTGGAAACAAACACTGGAGGTGGGTTTGGGTGTAGACAAAATAACATGTGGAAACGTATCATCCCCCCAGTGAAGGGTGGTAGATCTGATAGGGTGAGGACTGTTTCTCACCCAAAAGTCCTGGACCGTTTATTCGGATACATGGCACCTGCAGAAATGAAATCATAGCCTGTCTGAGTCAGCCAGGAAAATCAACCTGTGAGTGGCTGAAACCCTCCAGTGTGACCATGATCTAAAGCTTACCTCAAAATCAATAGGAAAGCAGTTCACTGACCACAGAATCAGGGTTTTGCTATAGTCCACTCAGACCCTCAACACATAGACAAACTGGGGGATGAGCCAAAAGGGAGGCAAGTCATGGCACACACTGATTTGAGAAAAAATAGTTTCATAAGAGGATCTCGATAATGTTTTGAATCTTTGTAATTCTGAATTTTTCCATGTATTTAAGTACAACATTGATGGATTTTTACTCTAAGTACTCAGTGAAGTATATTAGAGAGTACAGATCGGTTACACCTTTACATCTTCATATGTAGCTATAAGTTTTTGTTTAATGTCATTCTGCTATGTCATGGACATTTGTACAGTGTTGTGTTTGGTCACAGTGAGTGGCCACAGTGTTTAAACAGTCCAGCAGCACTGTTGTGTCTGATCCACTCACCCCAGCAGCCCCTCAGTGTCATTGCAGTGCTGAGAATGACCTACCACCCACATATCACCTGCACTGTGGGGGTCCTGACCATTCAAGAATAGGGAAACAGATGGACTACAGACTGTAATTGTAGAACCACAAAGTGCACATATATGGTCAGTGGAGCTTATAAAATAGACGATGAGTCTAGATACAATGAGACGTACCTAATAAGTGGTCGATGAGTGTGTATGCATGACCCGTTACACGGAGGTGGGCTAATGTTATGGCTGATCGGTGTATAGACAGGCACCCTGTAATAACAACATGACGGACTTCCTGTGGTATTAGGTTCTGACATGTGTTATTTGCAAACCAGTGACACATGGCTTTCACGTTTTCAGTGCCAAATGAAGAGCGTGACGTATCTCTCCAGACTTTTCTAGAAAGCAGCTTCTATCTAGAACAGACGTTGCTATGACATCAAACGCACAACACAACCTAACGGCGAGAGGAGGGGCCCAACAGCAGCCAGCCAATCAGAAGCTACAACGCGGGTCACGTGGCTGGCTCACTGGACAGCCGAGCGTTCTAATGCGTTTTAAGTTTCAATAGTAACTGCATTAGCGTCTCTGGGTGAGAGGAGCGCGTACAAGGGAGAGCAGACCAAACTGAAAACGGGTTCCCTTTGCAAGCAAAACTCACATAGCCGGTTCGTTTAGGCTCTCTTAAACCCGCGGACATGTTCAACAGTCTTCTCAGGGAGTTTGAGGACGACCCTTTCTTTTCGTAAGTCTCTAAATCGTTTGTCTAACGGCTTTGCTCTGTCAGCTGTCACCACGTATACCGTAGCATTGTATTTGGTTTTTGTTGACCCCAGTTGGTTGCAGCTACTTTAGCTATATACTAAATTTGATATATGACTTTAGCTATGTAACCGAAATTCATGAGACTTAGCTTTCAATTCGCCAGCTTCTTTTTCGAGCCCGTTCCACCTTAAATAGTATATTTATACTATATATATATTCACACACAAAATACATACTGTGCTACTGCTGCGATATTTAAGGTGGAACGGGGAAATTTGAACAAGAAGCCGGCGAATTGGAAGTCACCTGACTTCAGCTGCGTCCTTAACTCCAGATACAGGTTACTGTTTTTTCTTTTAGCACCTGTTACACAATGTGGCTAAATCCGCTATCTTGCCTCAAGCCCCGTTCTACCTTAAGTGGCGCAGCAATTACATGAAACTGTTGCGCCATTTAAGGTGGAAAGGGTAAATTCGAACAAGAAGCCGGCGAATTGTAAGCTGACTAGCTTCGTCCTAAATTCTAGACCACTGCTTGTCACCATCTCTCCTGTAGCACCTGTTACACCCTGTCTGCCTGTGGCTAAAGCTGTTATCTTACCTCAGCTACAAACGCTAGCGTGGTTTTTGACGTAGCGAATTCAAATATAAACGTAGAAACGTCTAGAAGTTAACCGCCCAACTTCATTAGTTTATTAACTCATTTATTAACATGTTATACTACATGCACAAAAGCATCCAGATCCCCATCTGGTGCGTGCTTTCGACTTCTTTAAAGAGGAACTCCACCAAATCTTCGACATTTCTCCATGGCTAAGATACAAAGCAAAGTCATTCACAGTGTATTGGTATGAAGCGCTTAGTTCTGGATCAACTGTGGGTCGTAGTTGTTCACAGTGATGGTGATGGGAACCAGACGTCCAGCTCTAATTTTTACATGAAGTGGTTATATATATATATATATATATATATATATATATATATATATATATATATATATAATATATAAGGCCGTATTGATATATTGATGATTGTGTGGTAGCTTTACAGTAAGGATTGGCCCTAAATTTTTGTTTGTGTGTTTGTTTATTTGTTTATTGATATTTCCAGCTATCAGATGTAGATATACAAACTCAGAAGACACATGCAAGTTTATTGGGCATTTGGGATAGTAAATATAATGCGTTTATATGCATTGTAGACACCGCAGCCCCGGGCTCCTGTCACCATCACTGTAAAGCCAACCTAAATATTTTTTTGTCTGTTTGTTTGTTTGTTTTGTTTCTGTTTACAATAGAATTATGCTGAGCTGTTTTAAAAATTGGTGGAATTCCCCTTTAAGATCCACCCATTGCTGACACAGGTTTTCAATAGCACATAGACAGCTCACATGATTTCCATAAAAAAGCACTGACCAATAACAACGCACCATGCCCAGTGCCAAGCGTTTGCTAGAGGGGTATAAAGCCCACCGGCATTGAACTGTGGAGCTGTGGAACTGGAGTGATGGAGCTTGATCCAATACATTCGGGATGAGTTGGAGTGATTGAGAACTACCCATCCAACTTCAGTGCCTGACCTGTATAATGCTCTAGTGTCTAAATTAAATTCTCACGGTTCCAAAACACAGTGAGAGGTCGTCCCGGAAAGTAGAGGCTGTTATTGCAGCTAAGGGGGTGCCTGTTGTCTTTGACCATATAGTGTAACACTGACCCAAACAAGCCACACTGGCCGTAATATATGTACTTGTAATTATCACATTCTACACCACTGTGCAAAGTAACTTCAGCCTGCTGTATTTGAACTACTTGCAGTGGTGCTCAAACAGATTGTGAGTGCAGAAGGTGATTGTGAATTTCTCTCTGCTGCTTTAATGTTCAGTGTGTCATTGAAATTAAACTGTAAAGTGATGTCACCTGAAAATGCTGCATGCACGGTTTCCCCTCATCTGCTCAGTCAGCATGCCTAACCATTTCCAACTTACACCTGGTAATGTTAGTGAAGTATCTGGCGTGTTCATGCGCTCCAGTAATATTTTCCTCTTTTCCTTCCTATCTCTCATTTAGCTCAGCAAGGTAGGCTTTCCTCTATCCCACCTCAGTCTTTTCCTACTCTTAATGCATGACACATTCTGTTGTAGTACACCTTTTGCCTCTTTAGGAGATCATGAACTCATGTCTGATATCTGCTGTCTTTGTATGGTAGTGATCCATTCCAGGCCCACAATGAGCGTATTCGGCAAATGATGAGGAGTTTTTCAGATCCTTTTGGCCAAGGCTTCATGCCCAGTATCACAGATGGCCGGGACAGGGGACGCAGGGGAGATGGCCAGCCCAGCACAAGCGTAGCCCTCCACAATGACCATAGAGTAAGTACTGTGAGCCAACCTTTAAAAAAGTCCACTGATTTATCAACATAAGTCAGTCATCAATGTCAATCTTAATGGTTTGAGGTAAAATGGTTCATTGTATTGAAACTTGCCAGCCAGGTCATGAATGTGGCAATATCTATAACACCGATTTTCTTTATTTACAGTTTATGTACAGGTGTTTTCTTTTTTTACGTAGCATCAAAAAAGCTATTTTTGTGTTAGCTTTACATGTAAAATACATTTAGGCCAAAAGCTTATTTGATAACCACTACCAAACGTATGCATACAGACTATATGCATAAGCATTTTGGGGTCTAATTTTCAGGGAGGGAGTTTTTAAAGGCATTACAATGCCATTCAAGTGTCTGGTTTCCATCACCGCCACTGTGTACAGTCTCTAGAATGGTGCATTTTACAAAATGTACTCTACATTACTTATTAATAATCATTTTAATGATGTAATTATGTAGAAATTAATAAAATCATCAGAATTTCCCCTATAGCCCTCCCTCGTAGCGATGTCAAGTCGATCCAGAGTTAGCTTGCCACCACGTGAACAATGGCAGCCATTCAGTCTATATTTAAGGGTTTAAGTCATATCTGCTTTGAGAATTATGTACAAATGTCATCTGAGTGTTTAGCCACAGGGGGATGTGTGTTTTCATGGGTCAGGACCAGCTCTGACATTGCTAGCATGTCAAAACACATTGACCCCTATAGCACTTGTACACTTGGCTCGTACCATAAACTTTGTGCTCCGGTCTGGATACTCGCAATTCCCATGGTGGGTACTCTAAATACAACACCTCGGTCCAGTTCTTCAACTTGCGCTGACCCACATACTCTCTGCCCTGGCCGATGAGTGAAAGAACTTGATCATATGTCTAGCATTGTCCCCTATTGGTACACAGCAGTAGTTGAAATAACAACACTAGCAAGGGGAGTTTACCGAGGTCGTGATGGAAAACTGCCATGCTGGTGTAACCTGAGGCTCTTTACTGGCAAAGTAGTTTAGATGTATTGAGCACTGGAGAGAGAGGACAGGAGTGTAGAGGATTGCTAGTGAAGGAGAAGTCCTTATCGCCCCTCAAGGAGCTATGTTTAGCCCTGTGGGTATTTTTAGCCGGCTGGACAGCATTGTTCCACTGACACACTGCTTTCTCACTCAAACATATTAAAGACCCTCTTAGGGACTCAACTGACTGAACGGTGGACATGTTTGCTCGGTGGACACACACACGTTTTAAAAAATGATGGTGAGCAGATCAAGTTTCTGCTTTGTTTGCTCATTAAACAAGCAAGCTGGGTGTTTATTCGATCAATTTGACTATTTTTTTTTAAATCTACTGTCAAATACAAAGTCACGGGTATTCAGAAGTACGGAAATCCATTTTCTGAATATAAACGGTGGTCTAAAGTGTAACATCAGTGGTATTTTACCGTTAAAATTTCTCTTTGGTCTTGGCTTAGTTCTTATCTGAGTCTGGGAAACCGGTCCTGGGAGTTTAGAGATCATCCATGAAAGGTTTAGATTCCCTGAAATGAATCTGCAGTTGTTGGCTTTAGGGGAAATAGTAAAAACTGCACATTTGTATAATTTTTTTAGTATGAAAAAGAAAAAGTCTTTTATTCATCATAATTTCAAAACACTATAATAGCATTGAATGTGCACCTGATATAGCTGCTAAAGTCACAGAATGAAAAACAGAATTGGAACATTCTGGCTGCCCTCTCACTATTAGCCCACAGTGTGCTGGGTTGTCCATGTAGCCCTGAAGTCTCATGATGGCCAGCTGGCCTGCTGTAGCACCCCCAGGGTGCTAAACATAGTTCCCATGTCCCTCTATAACCCTGGCACCTTCCCTCCATCTGGCTTGTATATTTATCCCTGCTGATTACTTTCATCAAATGCCAGAGTCTCTCCTGACCTGCAGCCTTTTTTTATTATTTTTTTATTGGGCTGCTCCTGTCTGAGGCCAGCCAAGAGGTCGTAAAGGCAGTGTGATCTGATTCAGATCATCGCTGGCAAGTTTGGGAAGGTTTGCTTTATGGGACCTGCTTTGTAGAGGTTGTGCTGTTGGCTTAGCCTAAATTATTAGAGGTGTGCTCCAGGTGTCTACTCAGGGGCCATTCTAGATAGCCGTGTTTGTGGGGTCAGTATTCTCAAACACCTGCTTTGGCACCCAAGCGGGTCATCAGCTTTCATACACAGAACACACCGACGTTCTCAAGTATCAGACATGCTTTAGAGAATCTTTCTGCGGCAGACGCAGATGTAGATACACATTCTAACACTTCATCCGTCCACCAAGTCGGCGAGCATGTCCAGAGCCTAATGGAGACTGTTTTGAAACAATCAAACTGCGCTATTGGTCGCCTCCTTACATACTTAACTTTGGCTTTTGGGAGATGCTTTGTTACAAAAGCAGAATGAAATTAATAAATGATTTAATTTTGACGATGTTGAAGATGATGATTACTATTTTGATAACCTGAGTCATGTTAAGGTGGCATTTGGGTTTCTCAGAATCCCCTGCCAGACGGGGATTTCTTGTTTGTAATCTAGTCGCCAACATAAATGTACCTTTGAGGCGTGTGAGTCATCTTACCCTCACCCTAGTTGAGCAGAAAGCATCTGGGCGTGAGAGGAGACCCGATGCCTTGACAAGGCATGGCAGAAATGGGTCGTGAACTCAAGTCAGCAACATAGCGCCTGGCTCACACAGTTCACCCAAAATAGTGTGTTAATGAAAGAACCTTTTACCCATGCTCTGGATTTTGACCCATTTAAACTAGGAGCAACCGAAAGATAGCCATGGTCTTCTCTCACAGGGCAATATTAGTCTTTAGCTCTCTTTCACGAGTGTTGATAGGTTTACTGTGGGCTGACCTTTCAGAGAAGCTGATGCAGCGTTGCCTAGACCCCAGCTCTCACAGAGCCACAATCTATTAGGAGAAAATGGATCCACTTCACTCTGAAATGCCAAAATAATCCGCAGTGACAGGCACCAATTTTGCATAGACTGTAGGTCCTCTCAACACCCCATGTACTTTATATACTGAACTCTCACTCTTCATATACACACCTGTTCGCACATATGTTCTTCCTGCTTGCTTGTGATATAAAGAATAATGTTTTTAGAAGCAGCCAATTAATATATATATATATATATATTTATATATATATTTATTTATATAAAGAGCAGTGAGGTTATAGCTTATGGAACACCCACATTTCCCTTCCCTGAAAAATAATGCTAGTCTCGTTATTTTGCCCCGTGGCTGTCCTGATTACATTTTGCTTCTTTACTGTTTCTTGTGTTTATTTATTATAAATAACAAATATGATCCTTAAAATTTTGGTTCTTAAACTTCTCAGAACAGAAAACGGTTATTAGCGCCGCTGTTCTAGAAATTTAATTTACCCACAAGCCGATTTAGAAAACATCCTAGTTATTCCTTTAAAGCTTGTAACATTTTATGATAAAGACATTCATCAGCTTCTTGTTTCCCCCGTTAATGGGTGTTGCTGTTATATTCTGGTACCTGAAGTGTTATTATAACTGCACCATTTGGGGTGGAACAGAAGAAAAACTGGTGAAGGGGCTGTATGTCAGAGTCAGCGCAGGAACGGATAAATCTAAACAAGAAGCGGTTCTTTAACTGATGCTACCAAATTCAGGCTGCTGCCTCAGTGTAAAAACACAATGTGCGAAAGGCACTCTATACAGCCAGTGTGTGGTTTGTCCATTCTAAGCATCTGTAGAAATACTGTAGCTCTACATGGCAGCCTCTGTTGGGATATGACCTGCTCCTTTATTCTAGGCTAACAAAGGTACAATGATTTAATCTCCCCAGCCAGATAGTAACCCCATAAAAAAGGAATTTATTTTATTTTATAAGCATAAGCAAAAAATATAATTAGCAAAAATATATATATCTTACAACTATATTATAAGCAAAAAAATTTTTTTTTTAAATTAATTAAACACCAAAAACAAGCCACTGGTGACAAAAGCACTATTTTATGGATCATGATATAATATGGAAAATATATATAAACATCTAATCATGTGCTACCCCAATGATAATTCCCATTTACTTACTTAAAAGAAACTAACGTGAATCCAAGGCTGAAAGTGTCTGTGGTGGAGTTAAAGATTTGTCTGGAATTCTGGCAAAAAAAAAAATAGAAAAAAAAAAGAAATTTAATTTTTCAGCTTTATGGCTTAGAATGTAACAAAACCTCTAAGCCTGAGTGTCTTTGTGGTCATTGCTTAATGCTAATCTGTTTGTGGCTCCTTTATATCATTAATATACCTTAAATCAAGGAAGATCAGTTAACCCTCAGCCCCATGTTGTGTCCCACTTTGACCAGCGGAAGCAGCCATGCTGTCCTCCAACTGAAGCGCTGAGATCTAGTCACACTAGCGAGCTTTATAACAGTCAGATCATGCCACGCTGGTAATCTGGAAGCACCGGGCTTTAGGATGCCCTTTTTATCGGCACAGGCGGGACATCTGCCACCTTGGCACAGATTCATGCTGGCATAGCACTGCTGGGCTTATTTAGAATAGCAGCACAAACAATAGGAGAACTTCTGGGAATCAGACCTGATGAAGGGTCACTTTTAGCCTTATGCATTCTTAGAAAGACACTAGCACTCTAAGGGCCAGATGTCCATGCAAGAGCAGGTGCAGCAGGATACGTGACTCGATGTGGCCACAGTATCCGCTCGCAATTCGCTTGAAATGAATGCTTAACTTAGTAAGGCTTTGGCTAATCAAACCGTGCATAGACCCACGTAAAGAGAAAATGCAAGAGGTATATTTTGCAATGTGGCTCTCTCGTGTATGGAGCAGCCGCACCATGTGGTTAAATTGTGGTATTCAGTCAAACACCCCTAGAATAAGGTCACTATGCCCAGTTCCAAACCTGCTCTAGAGGGGTATAAACCCAACAGCATAGGACTGTGAAGTAGTGTAACTGCATTCTCTCGAGTGATGGAGCTCCATACAGTTTCACAGGGGTGAGTTTGCGTGACCCAGAACAGTTTATTCCACATGAGTATCTGACCTGACTAATATGTATGTGGCTAAATGCAATCCAGTCCTTACAACAATGTTCCAACTGCTAGTGTAAAGCCTACCCAGATGACTAGAGACTGTTACTGCAGCACTATAAACACTATTAATATGCTTCATTTCAGTAGAAACACTGGATGAGCAGGTGGAATGAAAAGACAGACTCTCCCAGGCATACATTTCTCACATCTTTATAGCGTTCCACCGCATTTACAATTTACAGAAGCACAAGTCATTGTTTTAGTGTCACATCATTAACAGCTTGATGTGGTGCATTCCCTCCCTTAAGCTCCATGTGTTCTTCAGAGCGCCTGTTAACACCACAAGGGCTCTTAGGCGTAAGAGCGCATACTCTGAAAGCCCCCCGACTCTTTGAACTGTCCAGCAGGCTGTCAGAGGGAATGCTTTGAAGAGCAGTTATGACTGAGAAGCCCTAAGGATAGACTTCAGTAGCGATCTTAGATTGAAGTGGTGATGTATAGGAGGAGTGGGTTGGAGAGGCTGCCCTCAACGCACACCTAGGAGCGCTCAAGAGCTGTAAAAGTTGATAATATAGGTCATAAGAAGGGATGTGTCTACATGTCAGAGAGAATAAGACAGAAACAGAGAGGAAGAAACTGGGGAATAAGAGACGCTGGAGTTGATGGAAGCAAGTGCTGTCTGTTCAGGGTACTGTCTACTGTTATAGTACATGCCTTGTTAACATCTAAAAATGTTCAAATATTCAAATTGCGGGCCCAGGGTTGGTAGTAATGCCTGTAATACTCCTCTGTATGAGTTGTGCTGACATCTTCATTATAACATCAGACTGTTTTTTAACTAGGTGTGTCCAAATGTTCAGCTATTATAATACACAGTGTTTTACAACAACTCGTTCCCACCATACAGTCTGTTGAAAAGCAGCCTCTATACGAGTGTCATTCTGTGTAATTCTTCCTGCCGCAATATTCTGTCAACCGTAAGTTGGTCAAGTAATTTTTACTCGTAGCTTCTGCAACTATTTAATGGTGGAAAACATTACTAGTATTAAAAATATTTATTTTGAATAATAATTTTACCTTTTTTGCCTTCACAAATTATTTGCTCTGTAAAACAGATATACAGGGGTTGGACAATGAAACTGAAACACCTGTCATTTTAGTGTGGGAGGTCTCATGGCTAAATTGGACCAGCCTGGTGGCCAATCTTCATTAGTTGCACATTGCACCAGTAAGAGCAGAGTGTGAAGGTTCAATTAGCAGGTAAGAGCACAGTTCTGCTCAAAATACTGCAATGCACACAGCATTATGGGACATACCAGAGTTCAAAAGAGGACACATTGTTGGTGCACGTCTTGCTGGCGCATCTGTGACCAAGACAGCAAGTCTTTGTGATGTATTAAGAGCCACGGTATCCAGGGTAATGTCAGCATACCACCAAGAAGGACGAACCTCCACCAGCATCACGTAGTGACCTGGCCACTATCCTGCAAGAAGAATGGCTTAAAATCCCTCTGACCACTGTGCAGGACGCAGTATATGTCATTGCCAAGACCAACTGACGCTGTATTGGCCGCAAAAGGAGGCCCTACACCATACTAATAAATGATTGTGGTCTAAAACCAGGTGTTTCAGTTTCATTGTCCAACCCCTGTACATGTAAACAGTGTGTCTTATGAATACTTTCCCTAATAAAGAAATATTTCACCACATTTTTTCCTCTCCATGTAAACTGGGCAGACCTAATCTTGGGTAACGCTTCTGTAAGCATGTCCTACCCTATACCTCAGCATAACCAATAGCTGACTAGTTGGACTACTTGTCTGTAACCGCCTGCCCGTTCCTTCATCTAAACACCAGCATTGTTTTCTCATCTGTTCCTTTATTCACACATGGCTCCATCTGTCTGTCCACACATCTGTTTCTGCTGTTTCTTTGTGTGTTGCTTCGTCCATGAATCTGTTTGTTCATCCACCTATGCAACGGCCTGTCTACACAGCAGGTCTGTTACTGTCATGTAAAAGCTGGAGAACTGTTTGAGGCCTTTATGGGATGGGAAGAGTTCCAGGATGGGTCTGATAAGCGTTTTTAAAACTGTTTTATCTTAAATGTTATTTTAATATTTTACTCTGTGTTTCCTGGGGCTTTATTCTGCTTGACTGTTATTTTAATATTTGTCATGACAAATGACTTCAGGTGGAATAAGAGACTTTGCTAGTCTACAACTAGCAGTTAAAGCTGTTTAAATGCAAATCATGCCCTCGTTCTCTCTGAGTATAAACACTTTCTTGGTCATGTTCTTGTGGGAGGTGAGTGAAAAGAACATGAAGGTTGTGAAACGATTGTGGTAGTCTTTTGCAAGAAATTGAACAGAATCAGTTTTAGCCTGTTCTACATGTGTTTGTGAACTGATCTGATTGGAAGTGCGTACATTTGATGCAACACTCAGTTTGCCAAACCCCACCGAAACCAGCATATGAACAGCTAAAGTCAATTTAGTCCCTGCCAACTCAGCAAGTTGCTCTGTTTATATACCTGTGCCTGCAGGAGATGGATTTCTTCAGGAGCCCGTTTGCTATGATGGACAACATGATGGCAGGCATGAGGAACAGAATGGAAAATACACAACGAAACTTTGTGAGTTCTTCTAAACCCTCTACAAAATCCAGCCAACACTTGAAACTGAAACATGTTCCTTTTGTCTGAAGTACTTAGTGTTTACTGTGATTAGGCCTGTGGTTAAGCATGATCATTTTATTTTAGGGAAACATGTCCACAGACTCCAACACCCATGCGTTCAGCTCCTCCTCAGTCATGACATACTCTAAAGTCGGAGATGAGCCACCCAAAGTGTTCCAGGCCTCCAGTCAGACACGGTCCGCTCCTGGCGGGGTGAGTACTGAATAATATTGGCCAGTATTAAAACAC
This sequence comes from Prochilodus magdalenae, assembly GCA_024036415.1. Lineage (NCBI taxonomy): Eukaryota > Metazoa > Chordata > Actinopteri > Characiformes > Prochilodontidae > Prochilodus > Prochilodus magdalenae. The sequence goes on from JAMWET010002899.1 coordinate 492,377, forward strand.
AAAGGGCCAGATTCATGAAATGCACCGCTAGATTTACCATGAGGTTATAAGCTAGGTGTTGTGTTAACATGCTTCCTCATTCATAAACATTCATATCCAAAACTATTTCAAAATGTGTCTTAGGTAGCAGGGACCAGTTCGTTGATTAACTTCATAATACTGTTTGGCACATTTGCCGGACTATGATACGTTCATCGCTGAGTTCTACGAATCTGGCCCAATTTATTTTTGTACTTTATATACATGAGTGTAAAGCTGCTGTTACAGGAGTGAAAATACAGCGGGACAATGACAGAAGTATGTATCTGTGTGTAGATTAGGGAAACTAGACGGGCTCTCAAGGACTCAGAGAGCGGGGTAGAAAAGATGTCCATAGGCCACCACATCCAGGACAGGGGCCACGTCATCGAAAGGAAACAGAACCGAAAAACAGGAGAGAAGGAGCTTAACCAGGACTTCCAGAACATGGATGAGAGTGAGTCTCTCAGTTTGTTGTATTTGTCTTATTAACTTAAACTGTTGGAAAGAGACAGAATGTCTTTGGTGGGATACTGTGTCATATTGCTTTTTAGTTTTAGCTTTATTCAAGCAAGGATGTGTTTAATGTCTTAAACAAAGATATTTTAAAATAAAAATATACAAGTCCAATCCAAGCAAGCTACAGTACTTTTTGGTTTAATTGTTTAAGACAACATGGATTTGGTTGCATGGTTTTGTCAAAGTCCATCAGAGGCACCCGATATAATTACATCAGCAGAATTTAATAATGGATTGTTTAGGTAAACTAAGGACATGATGGTAACTTGTGTTTACGCTAATGTTGTTTGGACAAAAACATGATCACCAGCCAGACAAATATCTTTATATATCATCAATATCATCATTATCACAAATACCCCAAACTTTCGCACAGTACTGTTTGTCATATTTAGTAATGCTAATTGATATACATTGAATACTGAATTTTGTCAAATAAAATGTTTTGCGATTATTGTTATTTTTCTTTATCAGTTCAGTTTCCTCTTCACATAGGTCAGGCATGAGTTGGCTTCAGTTGACTTGAAAGACAAGTCTGGTCAAACAGTTCTTTACCCAGCCAGCCATAACACATTCTTGTCTTTATTTATTTACCTTTCTGTAACGGGAAGCAAAACACAAGATCAAATTTTAGCAGTTGCCCTATTTAGTCACCCTGGGCAGGAATCCTGTCCCTCACCCCTGACCTCTGACCCTCACCTCTTTGGCCTTGTAGCTGAAGCTCAGTCCTTCGATGAGGAGTGGCAGCGGGAGCTGTCCAAATTCCAACCCAGTGCTCCACTGTCCCACCTGGAAGCACCCCGGCCCAGAGCAGTGCACAGAGCGGCCATTGCTGGCCCTGAAGATGAACAGAGGTGAGCTATGTGCTACTGCACACAACGGCAAGCGTCTATAATTAAGATTTGTGCAACAGGCCACAAAAGGATTGGCACTGCTGTGTATCAACCTCCAACTCTTGTTCAAATTGATAGTTCCAGTTTAGTCTGATACTGGTGCTGCGCTTTAGGCTTCTGTGAATTATGTAAAATAACATTTCCACACCTGCAACAACATTTCTGTGTTCTGTATTAAAGCGATCGTTGTGCTGTGGATGTGGTCATTATTCACTGTTCTGTTGCTCTAGCAGAAAGATTATTAATAGGTGGAGCCAATAAGTATATAGCCAGTTATTCCAAATCATACTAAGCATACCTTAATTAAGAGCACAGGTAATTTCCTAAGCAACTTCAACTCGACTGATCAGGTCAGCAGATAGCTAACAGACAAAGTACATTACGACTTCATCATAAAAAGGAAAGCATATCAGTAGTAGTAATACTAACCAATCAGCTCTCTGTAGCAGTAATAATAACCAGTCAGCACTCAGTAGCAGTAATACTAACCAATCAGCACTCAGTAGCAGTAATACTAACCAATCACCCCTTAGTAGAAGTAATACTAATCAATCAGCACTCAGTAACAGTAATACTAACCAGTCAGCACTCAGTAGCAGTAATACTAACCAGTCAGCACTCAGTAGCAGTAATACTAACCAATCAGCACTCAGTAGCAGTAATACTAACCAATCAACACTCAGTAGCAGTAATACTAACCAATCAGCACTCAGTAGAAGTAATACTAATCAATCAGCACTCAGTAACAGTAATACTAACCAGTCAGCACTCAGTACCAGTAATACTAACCAATCAGCACTCAGTAGCAGTAATACTAACCAATCAGCACTCAGTAGCAGTAAGCAGTAATACTAACCAATCAGCACTTAGTAGCAGTAATACTAACCAATCAGCACTCAGTAGCAGTAATACTAACCAATCAGCTCTCAGTAGCAGTAATACTAACCAATCAGCTCTCAGTAGCGGTAATACTAACCAATCAGCACTCAGTAGCAGTAATACTAACCAATCAGCACTCAGTAGCAGTAATACTAACCAATCAGCACTCAGTAGCAGTAATACTAACCAATCAGCACTCAGTAACAGTAATACTAACCAATCAGCACTCAGTAGAAGTAATACTAATCAATCAGCACTCAGTAACAGTAATACTAACCAATCAGCTCTCAGTAACAGTAATACTAACCAATCAGCACTCAGTAGCGGTAATACTAACCAATCAGCACTCAGTAGCAGTAATACTAACCAATCAGCACTCAGTAGCGGTAATACTAACCAATCAGCACTCAGTAGCAGTAATACTAACCAGTCAGCACTCAGTAGCAGTAATACTAACCAATCAGCACTCAGTAGCAGTAATACTAACCAGCTCTCAGTAGCAGGACTCACTCCAGATGTTCTAATACAGACTTATAAAACAGGTTCTCAAAGACTACAGCTCCCTCTGCCGACAAAACCTCTGTTGAACTGTTTTTGCGTAAACATGTCGTTTTAATATTCTATTCGTCGTTTATATATTAATTCGTCTGATTTTTTTTGCTTCTCCAGTGAAAACACTGAACACAAGAAGAAGACACACATCTCTGAACTCAACATTCAAGGCTCCAGTATGAAGAAGAAGTAAAAACTTGATGAAATAAAACTCTTTGGCAGGCCGTGGCTCTCTGGTGCTTTCGCCCGTATCTCTTTCAGACCAGTGCTTATGCTGTCCATGCTACTCGCTTCTGCACCGTAAGCTAGGCTGCAGCTGCGTCTGCTTGAGTGATCCAGAGTGCCCCATCACTTTACTTCTGTATTTACAGAAATGTGTGAGGAAGATTGCGTTGACAGAATACAGTGTTACCTGAAACTGGTCAGTTCAATCACTTGATGAAATCCGATATTTATGTTAACTAAATTGCATAGTTTTTTTTCTGTCATATTTTCACGCACAATCTATTTTCTTCCATCGTCTGTCCAGGGAGTGAAAGTTTGGTTTCTTGATTTCCCTCGATTGCTTGGATATATTTGCATTTTCTCCAACCTACATTTTTCTTTTATTCTTTTTTAATGAAACACAAATGCATAGTGCACGTAATACACAAATATTATAGAAGTTCAAAATGCACTTAGGAATATTGTAACACATGTGTAATTGGCTACCCTGTACCCTTTACAAGAAGCATTATCTGCTGTATACTTTTTTAAAATGCATAATAAGACAGTTTTTATACAGTTGTCATTGTATTTGGCTTGTTGGCCTGTATTTTCAGCTTGTTGATTTTATGTTGATCTTGTTTTTCAGAAAGGCTGTTAAAATGAAAGCAAGGTGTAAAGACATGTTCTCAGCTACGGTATAACTTAATATTAGTGTACTTAATAATGTCCTCAATAAAACTCTGTTCTCTGAGTCACGAGTGTCTTTCTAAATTAAACTGGCCCGTACCAAAGACACTAACAGTGAGCCAGTCATTCAAATGAAATGAGAAGGGCTGCTGATCAGCTGTCCTCATCCATATGACCACATGCTCTACAACCTGAGAGCTTATTCTGAGATGGCTGATGTACTTGACCCGTAATGTGCTGATTATTTGATATGTGAATACATGTGCCGTATCTGTTAGACCCTGTTAGGCTCAGCTGTTGGATAACCCACACTGCCATACATGTGGGCGTGGCAGCCTTTACACTTTGAATAGTCTGAATTTCTACGTTCACACTAAGCTCGGGCTGTCAGCACTCATCAACTGATTTATCAAACCAGAATGAAATTTTACTCTTCTGATGAATTTGCAAACAGTTTCAGTTTGTGAATGTTGTATTTTATTGCTGTCGGATCAAAACAAATCTCCAAAGATTGGAAACTAATTCCGAGTAATCCTTCTCAAAATGGGATTTGTACTAGACTGCTTCTCTGGTATATTAAACAAAAGGTATTTAACAGATAAGTAAAAGTATAGAGGAGCAGTGTAAGAAGGCAGTGTACTTTTTAAAGCTCACTACTTTAGAAACCGAGGAATAGGTGCCCTCGTTTGTGGATCTGCTACGGTGAAATATGTGGAAGAGCTCTGAGCTGGTTAATCTGGTGTTTGCACATGTGGCTTTCCTGGGTTGACCATGGTCTGAGGGGAACTGGATATGTTATTAGCTACACCTTGGATAACTGAGAGCTAGCTAACATTACTTTTCACAGCATACCACACCACGTAAACAGGTTCTCTCCCAAGAAACCTAGTTCCTTTAGAGTCGGACACTCAACCATGGATCGCTGAATCAGGAGTACAGTGTTCGGTCACTGCGGAGCCATTTGATGTTCAGTCTTTGATGCTACTTCTGACTAAAACATGGGCTTCTGAAGTATGTAAGATGCTTAAGTGACATCTTTAGTTATACATAGCAGTTTTACGGTGGATCATCCAGTGATACTAATGATGGAGTGTACTGTCTTGTAGTCTGCTAGCTAGCTCCAAGTTCCATTCATTTTCACACCCATTCAAACTCTATTGTTTCCTTTAACCTACAGCCATCAAACTGCATGTACTCACTCAGGGACTCACTCGACTCTAATCCACAGCCATACTGACCTGCACTCCTCTATGTTTTGTTTATTGATCCCTCGTTCCTCCTATACACTCCCATTCATTTTAAGCAACACTTTAGCAACTGGCTAGCAAGAAGCTTAAGGTGCACATGTAACAGTGTTAAAAGTGTATTTTATATATATAAATAGTTCAGTGAAATTCCTGCAAATGAGTTCAGCACCACCTGCTGGTTAAAGGCTGCCAGTGTCAGTATAACAGGAGTGCATGCTGGGAGACCCCCAGCAGTCTGAGATATCCCTGCTGTGGGTAAGTTGTCTCTCTGCAGAGCTCCGGTGAAAATCAGTAAAATATCAAAATAAGTACTCAGCGCTAGTATATTTTAATATTTAACAGATCTAAATGACTATATAACGAACATGCATGTGTTAGTTACATGTATTAAGTCATTTTTGTGTGCCGATTAGCTAGCTGATTTAGCTAGCAGGCCACATGTCACTGTTGCTAATAATAGTGAATTCTGCTGTGGGCTGGCTAGCTGACCAGACACTGAGCTGACGTGTGTTTGAGTGCTGAACTCGTTGCAGGTGGGTTTAATTCTATAATTCTTGTAATTCCTTTGGGTATAGTAATAAGTTAAACATTTGAGGAAATGTGCTTTAGCTTGAACCTAGCTCTGCTAGGTGTGTTGTATTTGGAGTAACCACAAGGTGGCAGTATTGTTTGTTTATTTGTAATGGTTTCAACTGTGAAAATCTATAAAATGGATGATGTGATTTGAGCAACTATAGTATGATTTTATAAGAATATTTTTATTTCACTTTTATTTTGGTTTAAGTAAGATTGATATAATGACACTGATTATAAGAATATTGTAATAATAATAATAATAATAACAATATAATTACATAAATAGATACAATTATAAATGTTTAGTTTTCTAATTAATATTTACTATATCTTCATACTATACGATTATTGTCTTTTTTTTTATTTTTATGTACTATGAAAAAACTACATACAGAAAAACCGAGCAGTCTGAGATATCCCTGCTGTGGGCTGGCTAGCTGACCAGACACTGAACTGACGTATATTTGAATGCTGAACTCGTTGCAGAATAAAAGATCCATCATCCAACCATGTGGTGTCCATCCTTGGGGCGGGACGGAGTAGGAAAGGTCACACACAACCACTCTGCACTTTTACCAGGACCTTACTAGCACTTTACTAGTGACTTCATCACCCAGTCTTCAACACTCAGTGCTTTATGTGCTTTATGCAAGCAGCACTAGTGTCAAAGATTATTCCATTAATAGCCCAATAGTTTTTTTTTTTACTGATTTTTGTACAGAGATACAGAGAATATTTTTTTTGTGAGGTGGTTGTTATTTATGTATGTATGTATGTATTTATTTATTTATTTATTTACTTACTTACTTTCTTACTTAGTTGTTAGTTTTTTGTTTTGTTTTTTGAACTTAGCACAAGGACAAAAAAATACAAAGTGAAGGATAGAGATAATTAAGAATAAAGAACAGCTATAAATGAAATATAAATAATTAGCAAGGAGCGAGGTGTGAGCGAGGTTTATACAACTGTAATAAATTTTATGTCATATTTTATGTGTTTACTCAAAATAGTAAAAGTATGTTAGTAAAGTATAGAGAACTGCCTTTCCATCTGCTAGTATGTATGTGATATTTATTCACAGTAATCAGGATCACAGTATCTGACATATTAGTATCTAAGGATTCAAGGAGACTTTATTGTCATTCGCATCACATGTGGTACATGGGGTGGAACGAAATTGTGGTACCCAAGGACCCAGTTTTACCCAGACAGCAGTACTTAAATAAATAAAATAAACATAAATATATAAAAATATATGTGAAAATGAAAATAAAAATGAAAATAAAAATAAAAATAAGCAGGAATAGAGAAGGTAGCAGCAGAGTGTAATAAAGTGACTAGTGTTGCTAAAGTGTCTGTGCAGTGGTTCCACTAAGTGGCGTTTAAAAGTCTTACAGCTTCCGGAATGAAGCTGTTCCTCAGTCTGTTCGTTCTACACTTAATGCTCCGCAGCCTCCTGCCTGAGGGGAGCGGGACAAACAGTGAGTGTGCTGGGTGAGTGGGGTCCTTCATGATGCAGGTGGCCCTCTTCCTGCATCTGGAGGTGTAGATGTCCGTGGTGGTGGGGAGGCTGACTCCGACAGACCTCTGTGCAGCCTTCACCACCCTCTGCAGAGCTTTCCTGTCTGCAGCAGAGCAGCTTCCGTGCCACACGTTGATGCTGGAGCATAGAACGCTCTACACCACACTAAGTTGTCATAAAGTAGATTATATTATTGCATCTGAATGGAGGAATGTCATAACAAAAAGATCAGACCAACCAGCCTCTGTATCATCCAGCATAGAGAATGAAATTTTTTTACCCAACAAATTAATGTCAACGGATAATCAGCCAATCATATTTTAGAAGCAGCTGTCCACTTATAACCATTGTTTGAAACTAGTAAAATTTCACACACTTATAGACTCTACACCGTTCTGATATTTGTTCTGTATCTTAAAAAACGTTTAGACTGTTTTAAAGTCTTATTTAATTATTATTGTTTTATTCTCCCTTAAAACTCTGAGGAGGAATGAATTGTAAGGTGTTGCTGCGCCCCCTGCTGGACTAAACACGTCCGTGCGCTGTTTCTGGGTTGGAGACTGAGGATGAACATGTGGGGACAGACCATGTGGTGTTTCAGGCTGATTCAGAGCAGGAAGGTCACCAGGACTGGAGCCGGGACGCACTGCGGTGTAAATCTGTTATGGGCTTTCTGATGTAGACAAATGGGTCCAATCAAATGTTTAAACTTTAGATACAGACTTTCCCAGTCAAGCCACAAAAGAAAAAGGGAGCTGTCTAATTTGTCTAACAATATTTTTTCGATATTTAAAATTAATATCAGGTGTGAAAATCTACTTCCCCTTAGCACTGTGTGACGCTGTGTATTAAAAAAGGTTTGCGGTATCATCAGTGGAGGTTACGTCTTTTATTGACCACCCGCCAAATCCTGCATCCCCTGGTTTTATTGGTTGATTTCAAGGACCCTGCGCGGCCCATCAGTGTTCAGGACACCTGACTGTTTGTTTATATGCCTGAATGAGAAACCCTTTTAAGTAAGATTTAACGGAATAAAACTTAACAGCACCATTGAAGCAGAGAGTGTGTGTGTGGTTTGCTGTATCAGTTAGCATGCTAACGTTTGACGAAATATCAAAAACCTCAGTTTTAAATTTTTGAAAGCGCTTATCTGGATCATACATTCAGTCATACCGTCACTGTGTTCACCGCAAACGAAATAACAACTCAGATAACGTTTAAAACACTTTATATTCGCACAGGGAACCTTGTTAGTTTGAGTCAGGCGGACGGGACGGCTACCAAAATGGTCCTTAGGCTCCAGGCTGTGCGACAGGTCGCGCACCACAGCGTCGTGACTTTCAGCCGGGGAAGTGAGCAGCTTCATCAGCAAACGTGCCGCTTCACGCTACTAAAATGCGGCTCCTGGCAGCAGCGCGGACTCTGAGCCGAAGTAATCTGGCAAAACCGGCGAATGTAAGTTCGAGTCGTGTATGTGGTCTGTTTTGAACCGGTTGGGTGGCTGTAACCGGCTGCTCAGTTTAAGGTGGAACGGGAAATCCGAAAAAGATGTCAGCATCGGTTTCGTCTATGAGATGTGTTGGTTGGTTCCTTACGGTCTCCGGCACCTGTTGGGTTTGTGTTTTAGGTTGTGGTCAGCAGCTGCCGGACATGTTCCTCTGCAATCATCCCAAACGAGAGGATCCGCAACATCGGCATCTCGGCACACATCGATTCCGGGAAGACCACCTTAACCGAGCGCGTGCTTTACTACACCGGCAGAATAGCAGAGATGCATGAAGTGAGTATCAGTGGGGCTTACTGTTACTGTAGACCTGCCAAACTGTCTGTTATGCCTTATTCTTAAAACAGATGTTTCTTCAGATGTTTTGGTTATTTATTTATTTATTTATTGGTTCTGGGCTTTGGTTCTGTTTAGAACCATGAGATGTGTACATAGAACCATTTGTATGCTTAGGTGGTTCTTTGCATGGTGAAATGCTTCTTCAGATTTATGTGTTCAGACAATGTGTTATTGAACAGACAGAATGATCTTTGAGTGTTAATGAGTCTATAGACTGTGGAACCTTTGTGTTTACTAAAGAACCCTTGAAGAATCAAGGGTTCATCACTCTCCTTTGCTGGGCAATCTGATGAGGTCTTCTGTCAAAGTGTGCTTTTCTGGGCATATCATAGACATCAGTATTTAAAGAATGCTGACCAGCTACATACACCTACCAGCTGTAACGTTAAAACCACCTCTTTGTATTGACGCTCACTGTCCATTTTATCAGCTGCACTGACCATATAGGAGACTGTAGTCCTTCTGCTTCTCTGTAGACCTACTTGCCCCCTGTCACCCTGTTCTTCAATGGTGAGCAGCACTGCTGTGTCTGATCCACTTGTACCAGCACAACACACACTAACACCCATAACCACAGCCTCAGTGTCACTGCAGTGCTGAGAATGATCCACCACCCACATAATACCTGCTCTGTGGAGGTCCTGGCCATTGAAGAACAGGGTAACACAGTGGGCATCCCTGTTAAAACCAGGAACAACAACCATGGAACCAAATGCCCTTTTCTGTAGGGAGCCTAGTATTGAATATTCTTCTGGGTGTTTGTCCTTCTGAGGTTTAGTTATAATGTACTGTATATGTGGTTATATTTACCAACCATAGTACTAGTTAATTTTGATCACTTTTGATCATTTTGCAACCTCCATTTTTGTTACTGTGTCTATATAACTGAGATATGTAAATAAGTTCTGCTCTAATTGGCCATTCTGCATTGTCCCTTATTTGAAGAGAATTCCAGGCCTGACTTTCTTATACCTTAAGCGTGAGTGAGTGGGGCTATATTGCTCCATGCAGCTGGATATATTGTTTTTTCTGACATCATTAAAACTGTGAATCCAGGGCTGTTTATGCATTTTAGGTTCCACATACATTTACACTTAAGGCATTTAGCAGACGCTCTTATCCAGAGCGACTTACAATCATGCTTAGTGTTCCATCGGATAATATTCCAGCTAGTACAGGAAGGTTAGAGCCTAAAACTCCCCACGAGCTCAGACACTGCCCGAACAAGGGCCAGTGCTGATACCTAGAGATTAATACACAAGCATCTACAGGGGTTGGACAATGAAACTGAAACACCTGTCATTTTAGTGTGGGAGGTCTCATGGCTAAATTGGACCAGCCTGGTGGCCAATCTTCATTAATTGCACATTGCACCAGTAAGAGCAGAGTGTGAAGGTTCAGTTAGCAGGTAAGAGCACAGTTCTGCTCAGAATACTGCAATGCACACAACATTATGGGTGACATACCAGAGTTCAAAAGAGGACAGAGTGTTGGTGCACGTCTTGCTGGCGCATCTGTGACCAAGACAGCAAGTCTTTGTGATGTATCAAGAACCACGGTATCCAGGGTAATGTCAGCATACCACCAAGAAGGACGAACCTCCACCAGCATCACGTAGTGACCTGGCCACTATCCTGCAAGAAGAATGGCTTAAACTCCCTCTGACCACTGTGCAGGACGCAGTATATGTCATTCCCAAGACGAACTGACACTGTATTGGCCGCAAAAGGAGGCCCTACACCATACTAATAAATGATTGTGGTCTAAAACCAGGTGTTTCAGTTTCATTGTCCAACCCCTGTATAAAGCAAAAAGTGCATTACCTGGCAACCCAACTCACCGCCCATACCTATAGTGGAGAAAGGTCATTATAAGTGCAACACAAGTACATCCACATATAACTTCTATGAGCTCACTCACTTCAGTGCATTACGAAGAGATGGGTCTTCAGTCTGCGTTTGAAGACCGCAAGAGACTCCACTGTTTTCGGTGGTCAATGCTGCCTATTGAAACTTTAAGAAAGTCCTTTGCTCTACTTTAATTTCCTATTTAGGGAACAAAGCTCAGTTTTTCCGTTTGTAGGTACATTTAAGGACACTTTTTTTTCCCCTGCATTTGTCCACACTCTTTAGGTAAGGGGCAAGGACGGAGTCGGGGCCGTCATGGACTCTATGGAGCTAGAGAGGCAAAGAGGAATCACCATCCAGTCAGCTGCCACCTACACAATATGGAAACAGCACAATATCAACATCATTGACACACCAGGTAGGGAGACACTGGGTGACCAGACAGAGGATGCGGTTGTAGATGTTGGTGGGTATTCTGTGCGGCTCTAACTCCTATTTGTCCTCTCGTTAGGTCATGTGGACTTTACCATCGAGGTGGAAAGGTCTTTGCGGGTTCTGGATGGGGCCATACTGGTCCTGTGTGCAGTCGGAGGGGTGCAGTGTCAAACGATGACCGTCAACAGGCAAATGAAGCGCTATAGCGTGCCTCACCTCACCTTTATCAACAAGCTAGACCGCACAGGAGCGAATCCCTACCGAGCGCTGCAGCAGCTGAGGTGAGCGGTAATGCAGCATAAGGCCAGAGACTTGCTTCACTGCACATGAACAAGGGAGCATGAATTATCAGAGATTTTAAACGAGGCATGATACTGGTGGCAAGCCAGATCAGAGGTTCCATTTATAAAGGTGTTCACGAAGTCACGGGGAATACATCGTAGAAGCCATTACCACCCACATTGGACAGCGCAGTGGCCCCCCACAGGCGTTAAATCATTGTGACCGAAGAACTACCTAAACAAGTCACTGGTGCATGCTACGTTGCGCTGCTTGTTGACCACTTGCAGCCCTTCGTGAATTTCATGTACCCCCACAATGATGGGATGTTCCAAAATATGCAAAATATCCAAAATTGATACGAGAGTTCAGACGAATGGAGTGGCTGGCACGACTGTGCGACATGAGCCAGATCGAGGCATTCTACTTTCATGCCTCATTCGTAATGCCCCTTCAATCAATTTACCTACTGCTAACTGACTTCTGGACAGTGAGTGTAGACACACGGAAGCCGTGAGCCTCTATGTATGAAACATGGGCAGTCAGTATAGCATCGATGTGCACGTTGTTCAGTATGGACTGTCTTGGGTGGCCTACTGGCTAAGCTGAGCTATGATAAACAGCTTCTCATTTTCTCTTTCAGGACGAAGCTAAATCATAACACAGCATTTGTCAACATCCCTATCGGGCTCGAGGGCAACCTGCGAGGTATCGTTGACCTCGTTGCGGAGCGCAGCATCTATTTCGACGGTCCTTGTGGGTAAGGACACTACAGATACATACGCTTAAACTGCAATAATAAGGACAGTCAGTGATAAAGTCTCCTTGAATCCATTGAATACATTAGTAACCAAGAAATTGGTTTATTTGAAAGATAATCAAGGATCCAGAGTTTTAAAATAGCCAGGCCCTTAAAAGGTCAACTTAACTGGATAATCACAAACCATGCACAGCCTTTCAGATTCTTCTACTTTAGTGGAGGAGGATCAATGAAGATTTCATTAACAAACACATTATAAAAAACAAAATGCGGTTGTGCGGTGGATCCAATCACGGCATTGGAACATTTGACATTGTTCTTTTAACAAAGTATAATCACAACAAGCCTATAAAGTTCAGCATCGTAATCTTTAGCCTTAATCTTGCGACCTCTTACTGTCCCGGTGTCCGTCTCCATCACTGTCCCTTCTCATCGCTCTTTCCCTCTCTCAGTCAGGACATCAGTTTTGATGAGATCCCTGCTGAGATGCGAACAGAAGCGGCCGAGCGTAGGCAGGAGCTGGTGGAGTGTGTGGCCAATGCCGATGAGACGCTGGGGGAGATGTTTCTGGAAGAGAGAGTTCCCACTGTGGACGACCTAAAGGTCTGCTGTCCTCATGTGCAGTAGCTAGTCTATTAGCAATAATAATCTATTTAAAAAGTATATCTAGTACAGTGTTATTATTTTTGGGTCATTGTTTGCTCCTCTGGTGACAGGCGGCTATACGCAGGACAACCATCCAGCGCTCCTTCTCACCAGTGCTGGTGGGGAGCGCTCTGAAGAACAAAGGAGTTCAGCCTCTGCTGGATGCCGTGCTGGAGTACCTGCCCAACCCCTGTGAAGTCAACAACTATGCCATCCTGAATGAAGAGTGAGTCCTGAAGCTTTCTCACCATCCTGAATACGCATACGCACCGCATTGTGGACAGCGATGATGTAACGTGCTCAGAGGAACTCATATAAACAGCGTGTTAGCATATTGACCGTAGACTCATGTGTTTCTGCCCCAGAGTGTCCCAGTATGTTGGTTATTGCGTTTCTATGGAAAATCAGCAAATAATACACATCATATTCTGCCATAACTGACAACTGCATCCACTTTTAAAGCTTATATGCTCTTTTCTTTCATGTGTTCAGGGAGTCCAGTAACAGCAACAAGGTTCTGATGGATCCCACAAGAGATGCCACAAAGCCGTATGTGGGTTTGGCCTTTAAGCTGGAGGTACGGACAGTGTAATCCCACGAGTGGGGGAAAAGTTAACTTGTGTATGTTAATCTCTGTTGCTGTTGTCGTTACAGACCTGTATAGATGTTCATGTAGCACCAGAGGCTGCTTTAGGTTGATGTCTGCTTTTAGATAATTGGTTGTCTTGTAACGTCTTCTGATCCTCGTGTCTATCCAAGGCTGGACGCTTTGGTCAGCTGACCTACGTGCGCGTGTACCAGGGCTGTCTGAAGAAGGGGGAGTACATTTACAACACCCGCACGGGCAAGAGGGTGCGCGTCCAGAGGCTGGTCCGCCTCCACGCAGACCAAATGGAGGTGAGACAGAATGTGTATATTATTTGTCCTTGTGTATTTTAGGGATGGATTGCTGGATTGATTGATTGATTGATTGATAACAAACTTCTGACTTCCTTTTGATCTGCTCAAATCCGTGTGAGAGTGTCTGGTTGTGTTTCCTTTAGCATGTCATGCTAACCATGCCTCTTGGTGTGTCCCCTGTGTACTCTCAGGATGTGGAGGAGGTGTATGCTGGTGATATCTGTGCCTTGTTTGGAATTGACTGTGCCAGCGGAGACACCTTCACAGCTCGCACAAGCTCCAACCTCTCTATGGTAAATGCAGTGGCATACATCACTGTACGTTCAGAGGAAGAATGTAGACGGGTTCATCCGGTTGGTCTTGGAGCCTCATTTTCTAATAGAGTGACTTGGAGCAGGATGGCCTGCTGTCTGTCCGAATGACTCTAGTTTAGACTGTAGCAGCCCGTGTGTAATCAGGGGGAGACCGTTGGCGTGTATTACCCTGGTCTCAATTTACACTGACTTGCTGATGAGCGGTACTTTGACTGCAGTGTCTTGCTTATGACATTTAAAGGTCTTAATGGCCTCGTTTCTGCATACCTTGCTGTTAAAGAGTTATCAGCCTCTCTAAGCTGAGGCAGGCTTAACTGCAGTCCTCTAAACTCTGGAATGACATTGCAGAAAATGTTATGAGAGATAGAATGAGGTATTAGAGAAGGGAGAAAAAAGAGATCAGGGAAAAGGGATGAAAAAAGACGGATCTATAGGAGGAAAAGAGGACATGGGGGAGAATAGTTAGAGGAAAATGAGACAGAAGGCAATTCCTGGAATATTTTACAGCTCAGTTAGTCATTTTCTAAACTCTAAAATTAGATTCTGTAAAAGATTAGGCTCTGTGTGATTTGAATGTGCTTGTGGTAAAGTATTATTGTTATTATTATAATTATAATTATTATTATTATGTTCAACAGGAGTCCATCCATGTCCCTGACCCAGTCATCTCCATGGCTATTAAACCATCCAACAAAGTAGGTGTTGCATTCAGACACATAAGACTGATATCAATTGGTGAAACCTACAATGTGCCGAAAGTGACCAGATATCCTTCTAATCTTTTGGTCTCTTTAGAACGACACAGACAAGTTCTCCAAAGGCATCAGCCGCTTCACCAGAGAGGATCCTACTTTCAGGGTTTACTTTGACACAGAGAGCAAAGAGACCATAATCTCAGGGATGGGGGAGCTACATCTGGAGATCTACTCTCAGGTATAGCATCACAGCTGCTAATGGACCTCGTCATGCTCCTTACAGCAGATTGAGGCCAAGCCATTTGTGCTAATGTCCTAAGAGGTGTGTGTCTGTGTTTTTGTAGAGAATGGAAAGGGAGTACAACTGTCCGTGTGTGATGGGCAAGCCTAAAGTGGCCTTCAGGGAGACGGTGACCAGCCCTGTGCCGTGAGTGCTGTGCTCTCTTTATTAGAGTATAAACTCAAATGCCTTTTTTATCCTACCAGACTGTGCCTGTGTTCTGATGTCAGCTGTCCTGTGGTGTTTAAAATGATAGTGCAGTGCTTCCCCTGGTGTAGCCAAAGGAGTTGGCTTCATGCACTAGTGTTTGCACAGTGTACATATGACTCTTCTTGCATCAAATGTTGCATTAGACTGGCCTAGGGCCCTTCCATTAGGAACTAGATAGAAGGATGCTAACTTTGAGAACTTTACCTAAGGCATCACAGTGTTATGAAGGATAGTGGTATATGTGGTTGGTGTAGCTCAGCGGATAACACCACTGCCTGCCAGAGAGCCACCACCACATGTGGGAGACTGGGGTTCGAATCCCAGTCTGGGTGACTATGCTGTGCTACACCAATAAGAGTCCTTGGGCAAGACTCCTAACACTACATTGGCCTACCTGTAATATGATTAACCTTGTAAGTCGCTCTGGATAAGAGCGTCAGCTAAATTACATAAATGTCAATGTCAATGATAGAAAGAGGTCATAAGATAACAACCCCAGCTGAAGAATCCACATGGAGGCACACTGCAAGCATTATCATTATCAGTGATTAGTTAATGACGGCTTAGTTAATGAGAATTAGGTGTAACTGATGTGTATCTCTTTGGTTCAGATATGTTCAGTAACTGTTCTTCATTTATGGAGAGACTAGAGATGAGACTAGTGCACCTAACTCGTGTTCAGGAAGCTGCGCTCACCTTGAGTCGTTTGCAGATTTGTTTAAGTTGGTTATAAATATGCCTGAGTGATATTCTGCTTTGTGACTTGTAGATTTGATTTCACACACAAGAAGCAGTCTGGTGGGTCGGGTCAGTACGGTAAAGTGGTGGGAGTCTTGGAACCCTTGGATCCAGAAAGTTACACCAAAGTTGAATTTGAAGACCGGACCATCGGCACAAACGTGCCCAAACAGTTTGTGCCAGCTGTCGAGAAGGTAAGTCCCAGTTTCTGCAGATTTCGTTGCACAACACGAAGATGAAGGGCTTTGGCCCTGTTTTCAGTTCATAGGTTGATTTCAAGCTAGTTAGATGTAGAGTACAAAGTTAATTTCAGAAAGCCTGCAAAACACAGAGCCCCAGAAAATGAGGTGGCCTAGCTAGACGCTTCTCACTGTCTCTTTGAATGACACAGGCTAATACTATGTTCGCCTCAGAGGTCTACTGCAAACCTTAGGAAGCAAGCTTTGGAAGCCGGACATGTCTTGACTGGTCAGCTACATGTAGGGTAGTGTGAAAATTGTGGAAAAGGGGGATCCATTCCTTTAAAAGGTTTTAGATTTTCTTCTGTCTTATAAGACGCGTCATTCTGCTGAGATCCTCTTAGTCTTTTAAATACCCTTTAGCTGTTGTATTCCCCAGAGCAGTGTCCCCCCCAAGTCTGAAAATATGAGATAACAGTGGAACAGAGTGTGATGAGGCTCTATGCACTGCTTTTGGGATGAGATAAAGTGATCTGATTTATAATGTAAATAATACTTTTATAATTTCTAATAATAATTGTCTTTTTAAAGATGTATTAATAACACAGGTGTAGGTGTGTGTGTGGAGAAGAACAGGAGAGGCTTTCTGGTTTTTGAACTTGAATGAAAAGCTTTGGTTGTGGATCAAACATGTGACTGTGGAGTTTATCATTGAGATCCTGTGCACTACAGTATATTCAGGAAAGTACTGTAGGTCTTTGTTCTGCTAGTATAAATTTAATTTTCTCCCTCCCTCACTCCTTCTCTGAGCCACTTATCCTCCTCCTGGTTGCTCCGGGTCAGGGGGCCAGGTGCTGGAGCCATCTCTCATTGGGCAAACGGCAGGAGACACTCGTCAGAAGTCCATTACAATAAAATGCCTTGTAAACTTTCTGTATAGGGTTACTTACACGTATCCAAACCTGGCTGTGGGAATATTTGAAACTGGCCAAACGTCCTCCCATAATAAAGCAGGACGAGTAGAAGTTGCCAAATGCCTTTAAAGCAAGACTGTATCCTCTGAGAACTCCCCTCTGTGGGTGGGTATCTGGGGTTTTCTGCATATCGTCTTATGCTACAGAGCCTCAGTAGACTGTACAAAGGGCCAGATTATGGCAGATACACCGAGGGTCTGGTAGGATCTGATCATGGCTGACAGTCAAAGCCTTTAAATCCACTTGTCTTGCTGATTGGGGGGTCCGCGCTGTGTTATGAGCTATAGGATCTGACTTCGTTGTCCCCTTTGAAAATGCTGAGGGAAAGTGAAGGTATGAACAAACCCATGTCCCTAAGCTGTCCTCTTTTGTTCTCCTGCTCATTCTGGGCCCCACCCACTTTTTGTTCCCTCTGCAGGGTTTCAGGGAGGCCTGTGAGAAAGGACCTCTAACAGGCCATAAGATATCTGGTATACGTTTCGTCTTGGAGGATGGTGCCAATCACATGGTGGATTCCAACGAGATATCCTTCATCCGAGCAGGAGAGGGCGCTATGAAACAAGGTTAGCATATGTGGCTCTGGGGTACATTTTTAAACATATCAGTACAGGCTACTGTGTGGGCACTCTTGGTCACATAGAAATCAACATCTCCTCTACAGAGGACATCCTTCTGCTCATCTGTATGCTTAGTTACTGCTTATTTACTGAACTGGACATTGATAAAACATCTGAGCATGGCCTGTCCAAAAGTTATTGTATATTTTATAGACAGAAAAATGCATATTTAAATTTATTTACTGCATTATGTATATGTATCAGACAACGCCATGTGTCATCTTCAAGATGGTGCTGATCTAGAATCAGTATTCCATGAGGGTGATGCTCTAGGCTTTGTTTCCTGTGGGTTCCCTGGGTTCTGTAGACATCATTTGTGATGAGACATCCTTTTTTTTTTTTTTATACTGCACTGTACAGAGTAACCATAGCAACTGCTGAGTGGCTTAATGACCATTAAATACAAGACACCAGTATTGTCTCTCAGAACTCAGAAGTAATTTGCTGTGATGTTTCTGCAGAGCACTCAGGGTTTCTTATTCTCTCTAAACAGCTATGGAGAATGCCAACGCTGTCATATTGGAACCGATCATGTCCGTGGAAATAGTCGCTCCCAATGAATTCCAGGGGACTGTCATCGCAGGGGTCAACCGTCGGCATGGTGTCATCACAGGCCAGGATGGTGCAGAGGGCTACTTCACACTATATGCTGATGTAAGTTCATGGCTAATAATACCAAGATGGTTAGAATGGGACAAATAATAAGTCAGGAAAAATTATAATAATTGTCTGATCTGTCTATCTGTCCTCCAGATTCCTCTCAATGACATGTTTGGGTATTCTACAGAGCTGCGCTCCTGTACTGAGGTAAGGCAACCATACTGAACACATCTACAGGTGTAGGGGACCAGTAAGCAGGGAGATTTAAAGGAGCAATGTGTAAAATTTTTGTAGATTAAAACTTTAAAAAATTAACTTAAATTATCAATAGAATTTGATGAACTAACCGGCTAGTTCTGTCCTGTTCCGGTTCTTTGTTCCCGGAAAGATCATTTAGGGCCAGCTAGATAATTACAGGAAGAGTAAATAACCTGATGGCTGAAGCATGTGGCAAGCAACCACCGGCTCCTGCTCTCAGTAGCAAAAAAATGTGGTGTTAATAACAAAATAACAGCAGCATTGCTTTCCACCACTGGAGACACTCTTGGCAGGAACATAAGGGATGAACTTTACAGCTTATACATGTTAGGTCATCTTACCAATTGCTCCTTTAAGCTACATTCTGTATTACAAGGTCTTATTATATATGAGTATACATCGGGGAGGGGGGCTAGGGAGGTATGATTGATGGTATGACTGATTCTCCTGACACAGCTGTGAAGTGTAACTTCATGTTGGATGTGTACTGATGCATGTGTGTGTATCTGTGCTATAGGGAAAAGGAGAGTACACTATGGAGTACAGCAGGTATCAGCCCTGCCTGCCGTCTGTACAAGAGGAACTCATTAATAAATACCTGGAGGCCACAGGTCAACTTCCTGCAAAGAAGGGCAAATGGAAGAACTGAGCAACCACAAATACACGACACATACCTTTAAAGAAATGGTCATTTAAGTAATTTATGTATATTTTTAACCCCTCGCTGCTCTCTTGCGAAGTTCAGTGTAAGCTCAGAGGACCGCTTTGAGCATGTACAGATGGTTTTGTACTATGTACAGCATATACGTTTCTGAATCATAATTAAATGGTCAGTGATCTGGAGTTTCTGAGTTCTTTAAATTCATTTTTAGACAAATACATTTTTTGGGTCTTGCTTAGTCTCGGCTCTCGGGGACGAAGAAAAAGGAATGCACACGTCTCGGATTAAGAGCATTTGTTGTCATCATGACTAAATAATATACAGTCAAATCTTTATGCTAAAATGCCTTTGTTGGTGCTGTTGAGTATGATTATATCATAGTGGTAATATGAAAATGCTAATTTTGTAATTTCAGATAAAATTTAAATTATGCTCAGTTCTTAAAAAAAAAAAAAAAAAAAAAAAAAAACCTACAAGTTGTTAAGTCAGAATGGTTCTAGCTGGTGGGACTGGAGTTTAACACCTCTCAAATCTCCCTCACACAGAGTTATTACAGGAAATGGTTCTCCTGCCCTAAGGCTGAGACATCTTTTATGAGTGGCTTGAAGTCTGGTCAGTTAGCCTTCGCACCTCCCTCACTTCTATGGATCAGAGATGAGCACTCGAGTTCGAGTTGCACTTGAGTTGCATATAAATAGACTGAGTTGACTTGTAACTCGTCTATAATGACTCTCGACTCTGTCCAAAATAACACATGAACATCAAGTTTCTTTCCGTTACCATCCAGGGACGGCGTGCGGAAGTTACAGAAAAATAATTCCTTTGTGTATGTGTACTTTATTTGGTTGATTTGGGACACGCCCCACGGACACGGACCAATCACAACATCCGACTTCAGCGCGTGCGTGATGTCAGTGAGCGGCGCCAAGTGTAAACACAACGCTGTAGCATGGCTTCGGCGCGCGCGCCGTATGTGGTAGGCTTTGGTTACAGGGAATTCACAATCCTAGCATATAACAGAAGAGTGGCGACGTGCAGAGAGTGTGGGAGACAAATTACAGACACTGGATCGACCACATCAAACTTCATACGGCATCTGAAAACACACCCGGATAGGTTTGTGCTAGCCGCTTAGCCGTTTAGCCATCATTCCAGCTATATAACATAGTGTTGACCCCTTCAGCTGGCCGGAAACAGGAAGTGTTTGAGGCAGAGTATGGTGCCAAAACAAAAAGTGATATTGCTTCTAGTTTGTTCTGTTTGGGAGTTGTAGAGCGTGTCATTTTTGTGAGTAAATATTGTAAGGAAATAGGTAGCATTTAAACAAACAAACAAAAAAATACAGTTGTGTGTTGCACACAAAGTTAATCTGTTGTGTTTTTTTTTTTAATCCACAATTTATGCTACAGTTACTAGGTTAGCCTGATTTGAAGCCCATATACTGAGCTTGTAGCGGTGGAATAGATCAACACCCAGGAGGCAGCAGGACTGAATGTTACTGTGTTCGCATTATAGGTTTGAAGTGTTTGGGTCGGGGTGTGTGCGTGCATTGTTTCTGTGACCATGACCATTTTGTAGTCTCTTTATTATTGTTTGAACTATTTTGAATTATTATTTATATATGTTTATATATACTTATTTATTATATAACTATTATATATACTATATACTATTCATTATCACTGGTGTGTCTTATCGTGTAGGTTGCTGTAGCTCAGTGGAAAGCACCACTACGCCACCACCACATGTGGGAGACTGGGCTTTAAATCCCGGTCTTTGTGACTATGCTGTGCTACACCAGTAAGAGTCGTTGGGCAAGACTCCTACCACTACATTGGCCTCCCTGTAATATGATTCACCTTGTAAGTCGCTCTGGATAAGAGCATCAGCTAAATGACGTGAATGAAATGACATGACTCAAATCTGATGTAAAGGCATTGCAACTGAGCTTCCCTGTCTGTCACGGCTGAAATGCTTTTGCAATCCTGTTTGCAATCAGATGTTCAGCTTAAATGCTGGCTCTAAGAAGCATCGCTTTTTTCTTTAAACACGCTTCTGGTTTTTATACACATCGACATTTGATTGTACCTGTTTTATCAGCTCCATTTGCTGTATAGGAACACTTTGTAGCTCTAGAACTACAGCCTGTAGTCCATCTGTTTCTTTGTATACCCTGTTCTACAGTGTTCAGGAGCCCCATAGGACCACCACAGAGAACGCATTAGTGCTGAGAATGATCCACCACCCACATAATGCGTTTGAAATGACCTGAAATTGAAATGCACCTGCTACCATGTAATACCTCCACGAGCACGAATGACAGCTGTGGTTGGATTTGGCATGGATTGGACACACTGATGTGGGCCACATCGCTGTTCAGACACACTTACATTAAAGAAGTGGTCAGTTGGGCCAGATTTGGTGGACTATGGATTATGGACTTGGACTTCCAAGTCCATAGTCTACCTGTGGAAGACTATTGAACTTCCACAGGTTGGGAATTACTGCCATAGAGAATGGTAGCATGGGAATTTCAGCCAAAACAATGACAATCAGATCTAAAATGCTTTTATTGGAGTTACTTAAAAAGCCCAAACCGCAGCAATAAGTGGCAACCCAGCAGTTTTATTACTGATGTCATGAAGAGATTTAGTATACATAAACTATCGCACTGTTGGTATCTGTGCAACCCTAATTAGCTGTGCTCTAAAGTGGTCTTGTAATGAAGCCAGGGCAAAGTCGTCGGAGAGCTGCCCTCTCTGGGGCTTTTACACATCATCTTACACTACAGAGCCTCAGTAGACTGTACAAAGGACCAGATTAGGGCATATACGCAGAGGTTCTGGTAGGATCTGATCATGACTGACAATCAAAGCCTTTGATGGCACTTGTCATTCTGACTGGGGTTCTTCTGAGCTGTAGGATCTGACAGGTCTCTTTTATTTGGATCAATAGCCTCTGATTAGAACTACATCGTCGCATCTTTGAAGATGCTGGGGGATCGCACTCTGTCAAAAAATCGGTAAATCTTTTATTCATTAAGGTACAAACTAAGTAAATGTGCCCACAAAGGTTCTGCAACGGTCTGACTGTGTAGCTCAATCATCTCTGTTTTAGAACAAAGCAATAAAATAAAAAAAAAACTGGAGTCAGGATAGAGTGTGTGGAGTCAGTAGAACGTATTCTTAATATTCAGATTGTGTTTGAAGGTGTTAGTAACTTCAGGCTCCTGCAGGTGGCGCTGCATAAGGATGATGGGGCTATAAATACCTGTGGGGTGTGAGTGACGCGGTTCATAGATTGAGAAGAGGTGGTACAGTGCAGGGCTTCAAAGCATATGTTAATGATTGGCTAGAAGGAGTGACTGTGGGCGTGGCCAAAGACCATAGTGTGAAGGAAGTAGCTGAATCTGCAGGTGTATGGAAGTGTACGGTCATACGGGTCTACCAGCAGTGGCTAAAATCCCAGTCTACAGGGAATTCTCCTCGGAATTGTGCCAGGGAAGGCATCCACCAAATCTGGCCCAACTGACCAACTCTTTAGCGTGTGTCTGAAACCCACATCAGTGTGTCCAGTCCATGCCAAAGCCAACCACAGCTGTCAGTCGTGCTCGTGGAGGTATTACACGGTAGCAGGTACATTTCAATTTCAGGTAATTTCAAAGTTATATGACGTCGTTATGTCAAAGTTACTTAAGAGATGCCATTATTAGTGTCACCCCAGTGACCTCCCTGTCCTCTCCTCCTCGTTCTCACATATTCTTCTTTCTCTCCCCCAGTTTCTGTTTGCTCTCTATTGATTCCCTCTGTAGGTCGCTGTAGTGGATTTCAGAGCTAGGAACTCCTATAGTTTGGGAATCACTTCATCACCACTACCACGACTAGCCCAGCATAAATAGATACTCAACTGATGTTACTTTGAACAAATTCAAAAGGTAGTTTGGCCCAGAGGAGGATGTGTCCCCCATGTGAGTCCTCCCAAGGTTTCTTCCTTCTACCTGAGGGAGTTGTACCTTGCCACCGTTGCCTTTGGCTTGCTCACCGGGGGCTTGTTTCTTTTCTCTCCTTAATGAATTATTATTACTGAATATCTGTAAAGCTGCTTCGAGTCAACATCAGTTCTTAAAAAGCCCTATATAAATAAGTTTGATTTGATTTGAATCACCGCTATGGATAATATTAAAATGGGAACAAATTGGGCCAAAAGAAAGACAATCAGATCTCCTGCTAAAATGCTTTTATTGGAGTTACTCAGTTTGAACAGTTCTCAGATATGACTGCCTTTTTACAGTGTCTGCATTGTTTCCTCAACAGGTTTGTGAACCGCAAAGATGTGCACGCCTAGCTCAACCACTTTGTAGTATCAGAAAGCTCATTCTAACGTAGACTACTAGTGTTAAGATGAATAGAAGACTATACAGGATGCCACTGGCCTTTCTTCTAACACTGGTTTTGGTGGCTACCTACATAGGGACGTCATAAGGCACACATAGGGAATGAATAGTTGAGTATTCATGAACCACTCGTGTCTGTACACGGAAGCTGGAATGTATTGTATGAAAAGAAAATGGCTCTGAATTGACATTAAGGCAATAGATTTTGTGTAATAGATATTTGTTCCATTGATGAGCATCATTCCCAACTAATGGAGCTTATAAGGCAGAGAGGTCTGGTATATCAGTATCCCAAGTACTGACATAAGCTGTTCATAAACACTCACATGTCAAAGTCCCTGTGTAGGTACCTAATGTCATTAGGTAACACCAGTCACAGAATTTCATCTTAGCGGCAGATCGATATTCGCATCGTAATAGAATGCTAGACGGATGTATTTGATATAGAAGAATATGCTGTGTGTGCTTTAAGCCATGGCTAAGATATCAAAACTTTTATTTTTACATGAGGCATCATTCCCCTTTTACAAATTCACTGGCATCACTGGGTTGGGGATTTGCAGTGGCATCGTGGCAGCAGTTCGGTCTCTAGCACTTTCACGCCCCCTGCTGGAGACCAGGACACTAGCAGCTTCCAGCGAATAATCTCCTGCAAACGTGTACAGTACAAATAGTTATTCAGATCAGTTTGTATGAGCCTAAATCTGCATTCAGCTTCTGCTTTTCATATTTCAAAAGAATAGCTGCACCCAGAAGGAATCAACCGACAGGATTGAAACTTGGTGGGTGGGTTTGACATCATGAAACATGCCAATGATTTAGGTTTCACGCTCTGCTGTGCATGTGGGCCTTATAGCTGTACCTTACTGACCCAATAGCCACAACTGCGGACATTCAGCAGGCAGTGGAGCACTCTATGAGTCATCCTGTTGGTGCCAGCACCATTGGCACAGGACCCATGACTTCTTGCAAGCAGATGGTCACAATGACTCTTAAAATCACATCACCATCGCCAAAGACTGCAATGGTGTCATGCCAGACTGTCTCAGCGTGACTCAGAATGGTAGCACGTCATCTTCATTGAGCTGCACTTTTGTCTCGTTGGACGCACCATGGTCACTCCAACTCCACCCCTACTTCAAGAATATTCAAGCTGCTTTGGATGGATTATCACAGGGCACCATTGGGAACCTCTGCAACTCAAGGGCATGAACCCATACTGAGAGACACCACTTCTGTATGTGTAGCTCAGTAAATATTGCCCATATCAGTCTAAACTTGACCTCCACCTTCTTCCCAATAGCACTGCAGTCCCACAACTCCTCCTGGGTGCAACTGTTCTTTTGATGAGGAGTGTCTGTTTACCTGGGAAACCATATCGTGAAGGAGAATCTCATACTCAAAACTCAGCTGGTCATCTAGAGTTTCCTAAAGGTTCAAAACAGAGGACAGTTATAGAGGCGGAACTCACAAAACGACGTTTCATCATCCAGATACAGACCGAGGCTAAAATCAAATATAGTGTCTAATCCCATCTGATAATCTCTCATTTAATCTGAGATGGGTTTTAAATAAGGAGCAGTAGCACAGTCCACAAAGTCAACTACACAAGCACCACCTGACATGATCATCTGGCCTACCAGCTGCTTGATCTTGGCCACTTGAGCCATGTTATACAGCGTGTTCTCATTGGACTCGTTCAGCATGACGAAGCTAGAGGCCGCCCACGCCAGGTTCCAAAAAGGTTTCATCTCTGGGTCTGTGTTACCGTAGCTGTCTAGAGGGACAGAGAGAGAGAGAGTCTGTTGCAACTGTAACACAAGTGTCAAAGGTCCCCTGCTGTTAAGTCCATGCTGAAGAGGTCATACCTGGTATGTCCTTTGCAGACACAGCACTGCCTGGCACACTGTAGCGCTGGTAGAACTCCTCCTCCTTAGCCGAGGTGTTCAGATGAGGTAACCCCTCCAAGGAGCCCTGGACCTGTGGTGGACGCTGTGTCTCACCTCTGGGGTAGAGCACCTCCACGGAGCTTTGCACCTCTGAGCTCTGGAATACAAGATTCTTTAGCTGAACTTAAATAACTTCAATAAATAAAAACAAGAACATTGACCTAACCGTATGCAAGACTGAAAAATGGTGAGTCACTCAAAGCATGTATAGTGCCTGATGTTGGCTTCTTTAGTTTTGCACTGGAGCAGCAAGGCTGATGTCCTTGCTGGTCTAAACTGGTTTATGCTTGTCAGGTGCTGGTCTGCTGCTGGTTTAGAACATCATACCAGCATTTAAAATACTAAATATACGGGTTTAGCTGGTACGGTTAGTTAATGTGTGTGATTCTGCACAAACTGTGTGCCTATATATCGTCACTGTCCAAAGAAAAACAAGTATCTCCAAAATAGCATCTTTACAGCAGAGGACAAAAACCCCTTTTAACTTTAATGGAAGTCAATGGAACCAGACGTCTTTCCAAGCCCTTTTGGGCCATTTCTGTTGGTCCGTTTATCATGAGATTTTCACACAGTGTCAACGGCAGCTGCTGTGGTCAAATGATGTATAAAAGTAAAAATGGAGACACATGTTTTTCATTGGACAGCGACGATATACAGTTTGTATATATAGTCTGTGTATATATGTCTTTGTATATTCTGTATTTTGGCTATATTTAATCTATCTCTTTTATTTCTCTTTATTTTAATATGTTTGGTGTGTATATAATGTTGTCCTGCTGTAGAGTATCAACCTGAGCCTCACCACAAGCATTTCAATGCAGAAATGTCCTGACACGTTGTGCAAATCACAAATAAACCTGAAACTTAAATAATCACATGTGCTACCCCAAACCCTCCCAGCTAGCTATCACCTTTAGCCCCCCCCAAGAAATTAGTGCATACATAATAATACAAAATTAATAATATATACACGTATATGAACCCTATGTGTAGACTAAATTGCATTTCCAATAGTCATAGACAGTAATGTCATATGTTCTCTTGATTGGAAAGTGGCAGTATGTTGTCTAAGAGCAACATTACTGTGTGTTTTAAAGGAGCAATTTGTAAGATGATGCAACCCGTCTAGTTCATACTCCAAACAATAGGGGGCAGTCCATCCTCCTCCCCTTACAGTTCTTACCAAGAGCTACACCCATTTTATGGGTCACTTTTTATATTTATGTCACTTCTTTCGTGTGCTGCTGAGCATGCGTTAGGAATGGCAGATACAAAGTGGTATTACAAGGCAGGACAGACAGGGCTAGCTAATTAGCATGCCAGCTTAAGTGAATACCTCTGCAACACAGCAAATAGATGTCTAAAACATACAGTCAAAGCTGGTATTCCTTTACATTCTGTCATAATGTTCAGTTTAGTTTGGATTGTTTTGACTTGGAAATTTTACATATCGCTCCTTTAATGTAATGTTTATTTCTCCATACGTTTGCTATGCACTGCACTAGCTTATCTTAGGCTAACTAGGCTAAGCTCTCAGCGGAGACCATGTCACAGGTTACGGGTTTTTAGCAGATATGTTCAAGTAAAAGCTGTGAACGTACTTCTCCAACCCAGTCCTTCACAGAGAACTCCAGAATGTACTTCATCCCTGCTTCAGCCATATCCTGTGGGCGACATTGAGACAAATGAGGAATTTGGTCACACCCATTTTTGGCTCTTTATTATACCATGCAATATACAGGTACTGTGCATTAACTTTATGGACAATAAACGACATATATAAAATACACAGTATACACAGACTATATGAGGAAAAGTAATATATAGACAATGTAATATTATTATAGGAATTAAATAGAGACAAGCAAGCGTTTAATTAACCATTCGATCAGTTCAAATCAGTTTGCTCACCTCAGTTCTCGCCTTGTGGACTCGGGTCACCGAGTACAGGCTGAAGGGTGACCCGTAGAGGGTGTTGATGTAGTGCTGGGCCACATTGCCTGCTCGCCGAGCTTCATAATAATCAGGATTCAGTTCTTTCGAAGTCATGACTAGTCCATTCTGAGCCACAGCAGAGAGAGAAGTCAAAGGTGGAGCAAACACATGATAAGGGGTGCGGCTGCTCAGCACAGGACTTTAGCCTTTATCCTTCAGAACACTCCACTTCCCTCGAGCAAACAGTGAAAATAAGAAAACACTGAGGGGAAATAGAACCTGCAGGTCTGTGTAATGACTGGGTGTGTGTAGATCTTCAGCACTGACAGACCCAGGTCTGCTGTGCCACTGCTGATGTCCAACGGCACTCTTGTGTAATAAACTTCCTAGTTCCTAGGTTTAGCAGCTGTCCCGCCTTCTCTTAAAGGTGCAGTCACTCACTTATGTTTTAAAGGAGCCCTCTGCTGTCCAGTGCTGTGTAGAAGGTTTTACCTGCATGTCATTGGCATGCCAGATTATACTTTGGGCTGTGAAGGCTCAAATCACTTGAGCCGTCACCTCACAAAGTAGTCAGACATCATGGCCCCTGCCTTACAAACTAATGAGACATCATGTCCCCAGCCTTAAAAATTAATCAGACATCACTTCTCCTGCCTCAAAAACCAATAAGACATCATGTCCCCTGCCTCACAAACTAAAAAGACATTACATCCCAGTGTTACAAACTAATCAAACATCATGTCTAGCCTCACAAACTAATTAGATATCACGTCTCCTGCCTCACACACTATTAAGACATCATGTTCCAATCTTACAGATTAATCAGACATCACTTCCATTGCCTCATAAACTAATTAAATATGACTTCCCCTGCCTTACAAACTAATCAGACATCACTTCTCCTGCCTGACAAAGTGATCAGACATCACTTCCCCTGCCTTACAAACTAATCAGACATCACTTCCCCTGCTTTACAAACTAATCACACATCACGTCCCCTGCCTCACAAACTAACCAGACAAAACTTCCCCTGCCTCAAAAATCAGACATCACTTCCCCTGCCTTACAAACTAGTCAGATATCACTTACCCTGCCTTACAAACTAACCAGACATCACTTCCCCTGCCTTATAAACTAATCAGACATCACTTCCCCTGCCTTACAAACTAATCAGACATCACTTCCCCTGCCTTATAAACTAATCAGACATCACTTCCCCTGCCTTACAAACTAATCAGACATCACTTCTCCTGCCTCAAAAATCAGACATCACTTCCCCTGCCTTGAAACTAGCCAGATATCACTTCCCCTGCCTTACAAACTAACCAGATATTACTTCCTCTGCCTTACAAACTAATCAGACATCACTTCTCCTGCCTTACAAACTAACCAGACATCACTTCCCCTGCCTTACAAACTAACCAGACATCACTTCCCCTGCCTCAAAAATCAGACATCACTTGGACCCAGGTTTACTGTAAAGCTGCTTTGTTAACCTGACCACTTTCCAACCTCTCTTTACCCCCATGAATTTTTTGTGTGATTCCTACATAAATGAGAGCATGAGAATATTCAAGATCCATGGGATGGATTATCAGGACACCATTAGGAACCTCTACAACTTGAGTTAGCAAACATGGCGACCAGATGCCATACTGAGAGACAGACTTCTGTATGTGTAGCTCTCTAAATATTTGATCATATCAGTCCAAATTTATCATCAGTTATTGATCCTGGTGACCTTTATCTTCTAGCACTGACCTGCAATCCCACACCTTCTTCTGGGTGCAGCTATTCTTTTGATAAGATAGGATAAGATCATCTGTGATAACGTGTGGTTAGTATAGCAGGAGTCTCTAAGAAAATGGGGATGAGCTCAATTAAACTGAACACATGACTGTGATCCTGCTTTGTGTTTTTTACATGCACAGTCTCCAGTAAGGGTATCTGTCTTGTCTAATGCAGTCAAGACAAGACAGACTCATCGGAGAGCTGCTCTCTCTGGGGCTTCTACACATCGTCTTACACTACAGAGCCTCAGTAGACTCTACAAAGGACCAGTTAGGGCATATACACAGAGGTTCTGGTAGGATCTAATCATGGCTGACAATCCAAGCCTTTGATGGCACTTGTCTTGCTGACTGGGGTTCTTCTGCTCTGGGTTTGAATGGAAATGTGAGCTATCGGATCTGACAGAGCTCACAGGTCTCACTCTTAATAATCAATAGGCTCTGATTACAACTACAAGTGTGCCTTCATGTCCCGGTCCTCTCCCTTTTGTTCTCACTCTCATTCTGCTTCCTCTCCCTTACTTTCTGTGCTGGTTTACAAGAAGGCCAGTTAAGAAAAACCACAGGTCCAGGGTTATGAGCACAGCTGTGTTTACTCAGTGTATGTTAAAGGGGTGCAGCTCCTTGAACATGATTGCGAATGGAATGACAGTAAGCTACTGACAGTCGCTGTCCAAAGAAAAACATGTATCTCCATTTTTGTCGATTTTCACTTTCGTGCATCATTTGAACACAACTGCTGCTGTTAACACTGTGTAAACATTTCATGAAGAATGGACCAATAGAAATGGGATAAAACTTCTTGGAAAGATGTCCGGTTCCATTGACTTCTATTAAAGTTAAATAAGGTTTTTGGCCTCTCCTGTAAAGTTGCCATTTTGGAGATACCTGTTTTTCTTTGGACAGTGACGATATAATGGTGGTGACTAGATGTTACCAGGTAACCCCAATGGGCTCCTCAGTTGTTGTCTTCTCTGAGGCCTCCATATTGTTAAGGTCATAATCATGGGATCAGTAACAAGCCGACATCAAGTTTAATGCCTCACAGTCTGCACAACCACCACAATGAATCCCAATAGAATTTTGGAATACCACTGCAGTTCTCTTTAAGCCCTTTTAGAGTTCTCAGTCGAGTACTTTGGAACGTTGTCTGCTTTACAAATGAGACTTTGAAAAGTGTCCAGTGCTGTATGAGTCTAATCAGATCAAAAAGATCATGTGAAGTTCAGAAAATGTCGCCAACTACATCAGGAAACTGAACGTTTTCAGGAGTTTTCCTACACAGAGCAGCAGAACTTACCTCTGACATGGATTCATTGTTGTAGACCAGTAAAACACAGCTGGAGGGGCACTCCACCTCGCCCTGGGGAGTAGAGCTTGGGGCCAGAGGCGGTGGGGTGCTGGGAGCCGCTGGACACGACCAGAACTGCAAGAAGACAATCAAACAAACCAAGTAGGACCGATCCATGTCAAGAGGGAAGGCTTGAGAGAGCTCTGGAGACAGACTGCGTGGAACCTGGAAGGGGAACTGAGTAAACAGGCTCTGGTTTAAGAAGCTGAACGGGGAGTTGCAGTAATAAGACAAGATTACACTGTCCAGATAAACGTCTCAAAAACTCGCTCACTCCCGCTCACTCTGTCTCTCTGTCTCTCTGTCTCTCTCTCTCCCGCTCTGTCTCTCTCTCTCCCGCTCTCTCTCTCTCTTTCACCCGCTCTCTCTGTCTCTCTCTCTATTTCTCTCTCTCTGCCTCTCTCCTCGCTTACAGTCTCTCCCCCCGCTGACCTGTAAATAAACAAGTTCCTCCCAGTCTTACAGAAAACAGCTGAACACACTCCCCACAGCTTGGGCAAGAGACATGCATTTCTGGATATCAACAGCAAAAATCTGATTATGAAATGGAAAGTTCTGGTCCCAAGATCTAATTGGCTCAGTCTCAATCAAAGCTGTGAAATACTTGATATGATGGTTCTACTAAACTGGCAAAGTAAACATGAATTACTATGTTTATCTACAGTGAGCTAGGTGAACCTCAGAATTTCACCAATTTCCGTTTTGGGTGCACCCCAGGAGGCCTTGCCGAGACCCATACTAACAGCAGAAGTCTCCATGATTTCGGTTTCAGATTTTTGAGATATTCAGGTGCGCCAAGAAGTCAAACGGGGGTCCTAGGCTTCTCAGGCTTGTATGGAACCCCTGCTTTGTACATGACTTGTGAGTAAGTACTAACACAGTTTCTGGATAGCTGTACAGGGTTCTGGGAAATCATTATGTGATACCCTCATCTTTGTAAAGCACTTCTCTACACTACTGGAACCATGTCTCCCAAACTCCAGATCAGATAGTGTATTAGATCTGTTTATTTAGAAAATCACTAATGACCTCCAGAAGCCTGTTTTTAGAAACATGCTCGCTGTGCGTTTCACCCCGGCCACCGCTCGCCAGTCTCTCTGTAGGTCACCTGAGGTCATCTTACGGTGGGTAAGGGACATTGGAATGAGGTGGCGCTCATCACGGTCAGTAGAGAGGGGGTTTGGCCCTCTGCCAGTCTGTAGCTGTGTTGTCCTGCGTGTTTACTGTTGGATCTTGTTCTTATGAACCGACGCTCACTGTATCTGCCAGTAAAGCTAGAACCCAACCTTCGGTTCCTCACGAAGAACCTGCTGTACATGTGGAAATGCTGATTTAAGTAGAAACTGGAGGGGTCTCTTATATATTTCCAGAGCTGTGTATATTGAAATGCTTCTCTCTTGGTATGAGCACTGGGTTGGGATTGCTATGTAGAGTTTTAAGGGCTAGTGTAAATTTAAGAGCTAGGGGTTTGAGACTGACAGTGAATGAACTAATTTAAGGTCACCCATTGACACATGCCTTTACACAGCTTGTATAATCTCCTTAGAAAAGTGCTGCCAAATGGAACGGGGCATCATGTGGTGAGGTGCGATCCAACTCCACAGTCATGCAAATGGTTTTGGACTGGGATGTTTATCAACCATATACATGTATGATGGTCAGGTGTCCACATACTTTTGGCTGTGTAGTGTAGATCCTGTTGTTTGGAATCTACACTAGTATATAGCCAAAAGAATATCAAAGCCTAACCAAAGCAAACGTGCTTTCTGGTAAGGAAATGTTACCTAATGGTCGACTTTCGATATCTGTGAGAGAGAGAGAGAGAGAGAGAGAGAGAGAGAGAAGGCACATGCAGCTGTCCACAACTTTGGATTTGTTTACATGTCCTGATGTGGAATGTGCTAGAGCTGATTACACACAGAGACCAAATGGTGCTTCGCGGCCGTGAGAGCAGCGGAATGTTTTCTTTATCGGTTCATTCTGTCTTAAGATACATGACTGCAAGTAAACTTGTTCATGCTGCCACAGGGGAGGGAGAAACGAGGGCCGGGGGGCAACACACAGACGAGTGCAGGTCAAACCAACAGTGAATTCATGCTGCCCTGAAGTAGTGCATTAGAAACAATGTCTCTCAGTCCAACAGAAGTACAGTAGATGTACATGCACTTTTCCATTCTATTCATTCCTAATGGGGAAAAAAGGAATCCAGAAACATTCCTGCATTCCTACTTGGAGAGCATCCATCCAGTTGAAAAGTTGTATACAGTAATAAGCACCAAAAGCACTGGTCACTGGTGCTTCCCAAAAACCTTTTTGCATGGCTGCACTGCATGGACATGCGTCCCGTGCTAACGCGGCCTATAGCAGGATGCCACCACATTCCTACCCGCACCCACTTCTTGCATTATGTTATTAGAATTGTATTAATGTAAGATGTTGAAAATGGGTGAATCTGCCTTTAAGCAAAACTTTCCTAACAACAGCTGAGTGTAAAAAACACCGAGGCGCCCCAGTGACCCCACAGAGCTGACAGCAAACACCAGCCTTGCCATAATTCATCTCCAAAGTGTCACAGATGAACCCGTATTACAATCAGTCATACTGCATAAAGTCTTTAACCTGGGGCAGAGTATGCTAATACCGATCATGAGGTTTAGAGGTGGGATGAGAGGAGGATTTTATTAAGGTGCCATGGGAGATCTGTGCGGAAAGATGCTTTATTCAGAATCATAGTCTCCTCGTTCCCTCCAGATTCATTTGCAAATCAAATTAGGCCGGGGAGAGGAAGGGGAAAGAAAGAGCTGCGCATGATCCAGATAAATTGGTTCCTCCGAGTGACACCTTGGAGATCGGCTGTGGGGGGGGCACAGTCACCCAAACTGCGGCCGGCTTCGCAACACGTCCAGTCTGATTTACTGCCACGTACCTGCTGATTAATGGAATAATGAAATATGATCTCCCTCCCTGTGTACCGGGGGAACAGAGAGGGCCTTGCATTAGGGCTGGAAATTAATGAGCTACACCGTCATTACTCTGACCATGCGAGGGAAACCTGTTTGTCAAGCGCAGATTAAATTTTCTGACAGATTACTAGGCCTGAGTGAATTATGGGTAATTCTAAATGGCGTTCATGGAAATTGCTTAGTCCTGGCGCTCGCTCTTCCAGTGAGCCCTAAACGACCAATACATCCGAATGCGCTGGTGTGGCTAACAGGCGATAAACCGTAGAGGTCACCGGTCAGCAGACGGACAGCATAGAGGCCCGATCACAGCCAGCAAAAGTCTGAACGCAAAGTTATAGTCGTTTTAGTACAAATGATCACAATTTACCGCAGACCTTCAGAGAGGATCGTTTTCAGGTGTAAAGCTTTGTGTACAACTTCTCTGACACATGCAAAATAAAACCCTTATTAATAGTACAATTAGTATTTCTATCATTTGTTTGATTATTAATGTTTTTAAGATGGTCAAGTTGGTTGAACAGCAGAAGTACAGGGGTTGGACAATGAAACTGAAACACCTGTCATTTTAGTGTGGGAGGTCTCATGGCTAAATTGGACCAGCCTGGTGGCCAATCTTCATTAACTGCACATTGCACCAGTAAGAGCAGAGTGTGAAGGTTCAGTTAGCAGGTAAGAGCACAGTTCTGCTCAACATACTGCAATGCACACAGCATTATGGGAGACATACCAGAGTTCAAAAGAGGACAGATTGTTGGTGCACGTCTTGCTGGCGCATCTGTGACCAAGACAGCAAGTCTTTGTGATGTATCAAGAGCCACGGTATCCAGGGTAATGTCAGCATACCACCAAGAAGGACGAACCTCCACCAGCATCACGTAGTGACCTGGCCACTATCCTGCAAGAAGAATGGCTTAAACTCCCTCTGACCACTGTGCAGGACGCAGTATATGTCATTCCCAAGACCAACTGACGCTGTATTGGCCGCAAAAGGAGGCCCTACACCATACTAATAAATGATTGTGGTCTAAAACCAGGTGTTTCAGTTTCATTGTCCAACCCCTGTAGGTGAAATCGTATCTAGAATCGTATCCATATTTTATGCTGGTGAACCAATTAAATTGCTCTACTTATTGAGCTACCTTAAACAGCTTAATCTGGCCAGTTTTTATTTTTTATAAATCATGCAACATATAGTCATTTGTACTTTTATGCCCCAATTTTTATGCCCCAACCATTCTGCCAGGCATTATATACATAAATGCAATAGCGTAATGCTAACCAATCAGCACCTAATAGCAATAATACAAACCAATCAGCACTCAGTGGCAGTAATACCTAACCTATTAGCACTCAGTACCAGGAGAATCAGCATGTTAAGCAATGTACATCTTTCTGCTTTTTAAAATTAGAAGGATGTTTATAGGAACGTTTTTGGTGCAATGCAGAAACGGTCTCCGAGAGGTTCTATGTAGAACCATGTAGAGCACATTTTTCACCTGCCTGAAGAAAAGAATCACCGGAGCATGCAGTTGGTTCTATGAGGGTTCACTTTCTATATAGAACCATTGTCTTTACTATGAACTTTACTAGAACGTCTTCGAGGGACCAACATTTTCTAAAGGCGTCAAATCGAATCACTTTTATTGTCACATCACATTTTCACAGGTGTGAAGGTGAGTGAAAAACGTAGGTGTCTAGTTCCTTACAGTACTTCAATACAAACATATACATTAGGCAATATATATATATACAATACTCAGCACTAAAATCTCTGTTTATACTAATTTACAGTTATTAATAAAAGTTATGAATAAAAACTGATATATGCAGATGTACACATTACCATATAGCACTATGGTAAGGCTGAGGTAGATGAGAGATGCATGATATACAGGGCATAGAGTATTATATTATATATGTATATACATACACTACAGATATACAGTGTGGATGGAAGATAACAGCAGGTCAGTCTATATGTGCAAGTGTAAATATGCTATGTAAAGCGCAGAGTGATGGTTGTCCATGGAGATCATCGTTTAGATGGTTTTGGTGAGATGTGCTGAACCAGGTCCATATACCGGTGCCTCAGCACTACTGGCTGTTCAGTAGCCTGATGACTCGGGGGATGATCTCGGAAGCGGCTGGTTCTGGACTTTATACTTCGGAACCTCCTCCCACTCGGCAGCTGTGAGAACAGCATCAGTGCACTGGAATAAATCTGAAAGTGCTGGTTAAATTGCATTGAGTCTGAAATATGTATATAATTATAATTGATTATAAGGATAATTTATTTATCGCTGTTTGCTTGATATAAAACCCCTGTTTTTTACTAATGCTTGCATTGTTTGGGTTATGTATAAAGGTTATGTATAAACTTGCACAAAGAGAAATGTGTCTGAAGGAGAAACAGAGGAGAGAAAGGTGGGGGAACGTATCATCTATGTTGATGTAAATCTATTCCTGATTGAAGGTTCCCCTTAATACCTATGTGGCTATGAGTTTGCTCTTAAACCTGCCATGATTGATGAACAGTGACAGGATTTGTGGATTTAAGGTCACACTGTCAAATTTAAAACATGAAGGTGACATCTACCAGGCAGAACAGCTTACAAATGTGGGAACTGGCAGCCACGTTTACCGAAAGCTCTTCAAAGCCCCAGCCATCCATCATTGCAAAGAAGTTAGCTAGTACAGCAAGCCTTTTATAAAATGCTTAGCCAATGCTTAGCAGATAACTGGCCAGGGAAACACATTACGGCAGTTTAGCACCACCTTTTCACCATGAAGTTTTTAAAAGCACAGTACGAGACAACCAGTCGCAACATGGGTCATAATTCTAACAGTATAATATAACATTGTGGCAGCAGAATAATCACTCCTAGCTACTCGGATCACTGTGCCACAGGCGCTAGTGACAGTGATGCACAGTTGTGACCCTTAGGTTCCGACCCAACAGGCCAGTACAGAATGGCCCATGCAACATGTAAATACAACTATTAGCCACTAGCCAACAGCTTTTAGCTACTACCAGTATACCCAACCAATAACCACATGTCCTCAGCCCAACAAGGTGGTAGCATGATGATAATATAATATAATATAATGATTGGTTAGCATTAATGCTGTTTAATGCTGATTGGTTAGTATTACTGCCACTGAAGTTCAGTTTGATGCCTTCAGTGTTAGCTAGCTAGCTAACACTGGCACCCACCTGCAAAAGCCAAACTGGCCCTTTGCAGATACCGATGATATCGACTGTGGGTTTTATATGAAGACACGTCTTTTTGTTTCGGTTGTCTGGCTTGTTTGTCTGTCAAAAATAGCTGGCTATCTACCTTAGGCATATCTAAGACTTTAGCGAACGCAGGCAAAGATGGCTAGCTAAGGCTATTTATCTTCACCTTAGCTAGGCAGCACATAAAATCAGCTAACTGGAACTAGATGTGTGTTCATAGCAAAAAACGCCACATAACCCCTAGTCTGTATCAGGGAGATCCACATAGAGCCAGTTTAGTTTTTGCCAGCTGGTGCCAACATTAGCTAGGTGTGCAAGTCACTGGCACCAGTCTTTGTTTTTCATTATTGGTTTTTCACCTTATTAACTGCAGCCATCTCTTCTTCTGTTTCTCATCATAAGGAAAGTGTCTGAATAATAACGGGGTAGTTTAAAGGACTGAGACGACAAGCAACCCAAAACTGTGGCCTGCTGAACAGACGAGACCCCCAGTGGTTCAGTTCAGGTTTGGACCTGGTAAAAGTATTTAGACCCATTTCAGTCTATAACAGTACCTAAACAACGCAAGGAATGTGACTGAAAAGGTAGGCTCTTTGATTGGGGTTTGATTTGGGGGTGTTCAGGCACATTTGGACCCTGAAATGGTTTAGGCTACATTTAATAATCGGATCCGCAGCACAAAGCAGTCCATGCTTCCTAAAGTCAATGAACCTAAATAGGCGTCACAATAAATATAACTCCTATAACTGGAATTTAAAAGAGTTGGGGGAATTAATGCATCGTATATTAAAAAGTTCAAGCGTTTACAAAATGTGGTTTTATTTAAATGCTGCATATATAAACCCGGGGTTCATTTTGAACTTGCTCTACAGCGCCCCCAAGCGGCTGACGGACCCGGAACACGTTACTGGGTGGCAGTTCTCCACTCTATAACGGGAGAAGCAGCGCGAGGCTGATTTCCTCATACTCCGACTCCGACTTGCTGGTCATATGACACGCAGCGCGGCGGTCACATGATTATCAGCATCCCGGTCTGTGTTGTTGCTCGCCGTGGAAGCTGCGGATTTCATCCAACCGACAGAAATGGCAGAAAGTGAAGAAACCGAGCGGCTTTTCAATGAAAACCATCACGACAGAGGGAACTCCAGGCGCATGTCGCCCTTCTGTGACCCGAACCATCTGCTCCACCGAATCGTTGTGCTTTTTTTTATGTGTTTTTTGGGTTTCGGTGAGGACAAGCCTGTTACTTCAGTAGCTAGCATGCTAACCTAACTCGTTCAAGTGTGTGTTAGTAGACAGCAGTGGTTATCTACAGTATATTAAATATCATATCCCAACATATATTTTAGGTTGGTTTATTCCTGGAGTAATTATTAGTCTTATTGGAATTTCCTCGGTCCACCTTAACTTCAGCAACGCTTAGTTACAGTCAGCCCTCTCATTTAAGGTGGAACGGGAAGTTCGAAATGAAGCTGCCAATTACGAAGCCAGCTTCAGGCTCGTTAGCTAGAACTCGGTTAAAGGGGATGAAGTTATCTGAAGCGCTTTCCCCCGTTTGGTTCCACCTCGTGTATTAAAAGTCCTCAAGTCTTTTGAAAAATTTGTAAAATTGAAATGTCTTTTGTACTGTTTGCACTTTTAGGCAGCTACTTCTGTTACGACAATCCAGCTGCTCTTCAGAAGCAAGTCATCAAGGTCAGAGGACTTTTATTTTGTAGAAATGTAGAATTTAATCTGCTGCTTTTTTTGAATATTATAATTAAACATGGGTTTCTTTTGCTTTATTTGTCCATTTCCATAAATGGGGCGTGTTGTTTTTCTTTGTATGTGTTGTGGTGGTTGTTCATCTGAAGCAGCCAATAAATTGCCCACATTACAGTTAAAGGGCTACACCACCATTTTTTGAAGTTTCTTCTTGATTCACTGGTTTAGAACAAACTTACTCAAGGTGGTTTGAGACTAGTTTCCCTGCATGTGGCCTCCCACCACGGATGAGTTTTAAGACGAGACGTTTCTGAACCCAATCAAAATCAGTGTCTCAGACATTAGGCAGAGTGTTCATTGGCATTTTATTAATAGACAGCAATGGCTTTCTAAATTAAATATCGTATCCCAATATATATTTTAGGTTGGTTTATTTCTGGAGTAATTTGTCTTGAACTTCTTTTAAAGAATTTCTTCGGTCCACCTTAACTGCAGCAGCACTTTGCTATATTGAGCCCTCTCATTTAAGGTGGAACAGGAAGTCCAAAATGAAGCAGTATTAATTGGCGTTTTGTATTAGAACTTTGTGAGGGCGCTTTTAGAGATGGCCGTCTGGTTCCTGTCATTACCACTGTGACCACTTCCGAGTTTTTCTAGAATGGAGCTTTTAACACCCGGCCACTCTGAATGACTTTGTTTACATCTTGACTGTTTGAGCGTGCAGAAGTGTTCAGTGGAATTCCTTTTAACCCTCAGGTCCGGGATAATATTCCTGAAGTCCTTCTCTCATGTTGGGTTAAGGCTATGGTTAAGAGTGTGATACCCCCTGGCAGCACATGGAGCTTAGTTGTTGTTCCTCTGTGGTCTGTTGCAGCACTGATCAGAGTCATGGTGTGGGTTTTGTGTATAGAACACATTTCATATTTCTGATGGTTGAAGGTGGTATTTTTAAAGGACCCTTACTAAGTAAAACAGGTTCAGCAACCTCAGGGTTTGTTTGAGCTGCTGCTTGATTAGTTTGTGTGAACATATCTGGCCATTATTTCAAATTTCAGCTCCTGTGGTGTTAAAACAAAAAAACTTTTTTCCTTTTCTGAAAAACTGCAGGGTGTATACTAATGGGGGTCACTTTCAAAGTGTGGACATTTCAGCCTAATGGGGATAAATCGTTGACTCCTCCCCACAGATATCTTGTTGAAATTACTTGATGGACTGACCAGCAGATATTCTGGGAAGGCACTTGGAAAAACCTATGTCTTCAGTTACCCCCATAATGTTTTTTTTTTCTATGCCATATGAAGTTATTTTTGAATAAACAGGGTTTTGTTCCAACAGCAGTAATATGCTGGTGTCTGCTAAAGCATGTTAAGAGTTGTGTAATGTTTATCACATTTACACTATTATATTTGGTGTGTATTTGTTTCTATTGGCAAAAATGTGGAATATGGAGGATTTTTAAAATTAAA
>JAMWET010002899.1:537500-552500 GCA_024036415.1 Prochilodus magdalenae
ATGGTGTTTAAATGCCTCATTGCAGCGTGTTGGGCTGAGCACAGTTCCAGTGCTCCACTGCCCAGAGCTTTGGCACCTTATACCCCTGTAGCCTAACCTTGGCACTGGGCATCCTGATCTTAGGCTCATGTATGGCTGCTATGGAGGGCCTCAAACCACGTTTCATAATATTAATAGGTTTTACAGTATGCTAATAAATATATATACCTGTCGTTTAGTAGATCAGTTGTAGCTCTAAAGACACACAAAATTTTCTTATTTTTTAATTATTTATTTTTTTAAACCCAATTTCTTAGTCCCACAATGTGTTTAATGTGTTTCTAATTATCAATTTGTATAATCTTAGCAAATTATAATTTCTTCTATGTTAACTGACAAGCAGAAGCACAGGGGTTGGACAATGAAACTGAAACACCTGTCATTTTAGTGTGGGAGGTCTCATGGCTAAATTGGACCAGCCTGGTAGCCAATCTTCATTAATTGCACATTGCACCAGTAAGAGCAGAGTGTGATGGTTCAGTTAGCAGGTAAGAGCACAGTTCTGCTCAAAATACTGCAATGCACACAGCATTATGGGTGACATACCAGAGTTCAAAAGAGGACACACTGTTGGTGCATGTCTTGCTGGCGCATCTGTGACCAAGACAGCAAGTCTTTATGATGTATCAAGAGCCACGGTATCCAGGGTAATGTCAGCATACCACCAAGAAGGACGAACCTCCACCAGCATCACGTAGTGACCTGGCCACTATCCTGCAAGAAGAATGGCTTAAACTCCCTCTGACCACTGTGCAGGACGCAGTATATGTCATTCCCAAGACGAACTGACGCTGTATTGGCCGCTAAGGAGGCCCTACACCATACTAATAAATGATTGTGGTCTAAAACCAGGTGTTTCAGTTTCATTGTCCAACCCCTGTATATAAAAAAAGAAGAGATTATCAATATTTTACAGTAAAAAAAAAAAGAAAAGAAACAAGACCAGTTGTAATAATTGTCTTAGTCCTCTGACGGTTTGGGAATGTACTAAAAATACAGATTTGTCTTCCAGCCTTTTCAGAGTGTTGCAGTACAATTTGGTCACTTGTTAAATTCAATTAAATCTTAAATGGGATTTTTGTATGTGGGTTGTTCGACCATTCATCATTGTCTGTTCATTTTTTCAAGCTAGCTCCCAGTATTTGTTGACAATAGCCTAACTACACCAGCAATGAATAATCTCAAAGTAGCTGGATTTACTCATTAGCAGGAGTATCTGATATCTGTACCCATTACATGTAGGTCCATAACAGTGACTGCATTGTGTTGGAATTGTGTTTCAGCGGCCTCGACGTGCGTCTTATCGCTGATCTGTGCTCTGGTGTTGGGCTACCTCGACAAGCGGGCCGAAAGGATACTCAACAAGGAGCAGGGGAAGACCGGTCAGTTAACTGTGTTTGTGAGTTAATGGCTGTTTGGGCCTCCTCTGTAAAAAGCTGTTCAAGTGTTAGATTGCCTGTCCGTGCACGCTCCACTTAAAATAGATTGATACGTAACTCTTCTGCTGCTCTCAGCGTCTTTTTTGTGACTGTATTACGTTGGGATTGTCAGTGAGGGTTAGGACCCTTATGGGACATAATTACAGCCCTCACTGTAACCTTTAAAGCTTTTCATATGTCATGTTATATGACGCTGTCAGAAAAACAGCTTAACAGAGCAGATAATGTTGCGACGAGCACAATGGAAGCTGCTGTCGGTTTTTATGATTTGTGTTTGTACACGTATGTGCTTGCTGGTGCAGGGGAAGTGATCCAGCTGAAGGATGT
The DNA here is from genome assembly GCA_024036415.1 of Prochilodus magdalenae. Taxonomy (NCBI): domain Eukaryota; kingdom Metazoa; phylum Chordata; class Actinopteri; order Characiformes; family Prochilodontidae; genus Prochilodus; species Prochilodus magdalenae. Next base: position 539,306 of record JAMWET010002899.1, read on the forward strand.
GAAGGACTTCCCTTTGCAGCTATGGCTAATATTCATCATCTGTGTGGGATATTACGTCGCCATCTTCCCCTTCATCGCCCTGGGACAGTAAGTACATGCTCATGCCCACTTTTCCATACTTCCTGTTGGCGGATGAGAATATTTGTGATAATGAGCGTTTGATTGAGGCTGCTCCAATAAATTATTACAACTTTCTTGCATGTTTTACAAATAAATGATATCATGATACACATTATGAATTTCTGAGCATATTTTGTATAGCATTGACTGAGCGCATGCTTTATTACAAAGACAGCACCGTCACCTCTTTTCCACCAATTAAGTGCTATTGCTCATGCACATACTGGTGCTGGTTCCCAGGCTCTGCTGAACCCGATAAGAACCGGCCCCCTTTTCCACTGGCTGAGCAGTTATGTATCTGGATGTGGCCGGTCCATAGTTTGTAAGCAGAAGTCAGCGGTCAACACATTAAAACAACATGGCGAACATGTTCAACGAACTTTGCTTCTTGCTTTGAGGGGGTATATCACACCATCTAGCATCAGCACTTTCAGCATTTGTGCCCATTACTCAATTACTCACACGTATTGGACGTATGATGGACGTGTCCTATTATAAAGCAGCATGTTAAGTTTCTTAGATCTTCCATTTTACATTTTTACATTTACCGCATTTAGCTGACGCTCTTATCCAGAGCGACTTACAGGGTTAATCATATTACAGGTAGGCCAATGCAGTGTTAGGAGTCTTGCCCAATGACTCTTATTGGTGTAGTACAGCGTAGTCACCCAGACTGGGATTCGAACCCCAGTCTCCCACATGTGGTGGTGGCTCTCCGGTGGGTAGCGGGTTTATCCGCTGAGCTACACCAACCATCTTCCAGATCTTGTGCACTTATTACACTGCAAATGTTTTAAATGATTCAAGTTTTAGACAGCCCTGTGATTTGTAAAAAGACAGATGCTTCTTTTTGTGTGGGTTCCTCCACGAGCACATCACTGGTGGGATACGATTGTTCCTGAGTTCAGCTCAGTGCAGTTCCCCGAATTTCAAAATGTCATAGGACTCTTTTGATTGTACATGTGATCGCCTGAAGCCTGAACTGGAAAAAAAGGAGATAGCGGGGTCATTGGCTTTGCGTAGTAATGGCAGTGCCACACCCCTTTGCGGCTTATGCCACGCCATGGTTCCAGACTAGAGAGTTAATGGTGCTGGACCGGCACCGATTGTTCCGGCCACAAACCATTTTTTTTTTTTTAATTTTTTTTTTTGCGTAGGAGATTGTGGCACCAGCACCACGTTGGTGGAAAGGGCTAATGTAGTCTTTAATTGCCTTTAGTGCAGCACCATCTGTGTCCAAATACTATGGCATATATTGTGAAAATGTTCTTAAGTATTATGATGTATTATTATTTTCTCCATTGCCTAATCTCCTAACTATCCTCGTTTACATACTTCATATTTCTCTTCTCCTGTGGCTCCTATTAGAATAACAATAAAATGGGCTGAATGTTAACGAACCATGTCTAAACTTTCCAAAGACAGTGCAGCCTTTTACTGGGACAGGATAAACAAGGAAGCCCTTTAAAAATGTGTGTTGCAGTCAATACAATTAATTACATATACAAATTATTTTATAAATAAAGTAAATGAAGGCTCCAGGGAATCTGAGTTCTCTTTGTAATGAAGTTAGTCTTGTTCCTCTAGTCCACAATATTCATGTACACTAATAAATATCTGCTGTGTTTCACCATATTTCTCTCCTCTCTAGGGTTAGAGTACACTGGGTGGTCCTAATCTTGGGTAACACTTCTTGAAGCATTTTCTAACCAATCACAAAGCAGACATCTCTAGACCCGCCCATACAAAACAGTTTCAGAATCAGAGATACTTGGTGAGCTAAAGCTAACCCTGCATAGTAAACTAGAGCAGTGTTTCTGAAACCTGGAGTGCTGCACTACAGTACAGCGAGCTGACAATCGAGCTGGTTGTTAGCCATGCCCATGCAGTTCTCAGGCCTGATCAGCCGTATTTTATCATATTTATATCTTGTATGTAATATTCAATCTTTGCTGGGTGGTTTAATAAAACACTCAAATGTAATATCATACAAGCATTTGGAATATTTTACGCTGTGTTTCCTGGGAGCTTTACACATCATCCACAGAGAACACCGATCTGCCCACTTGCTGGTAATTGGCTGAATTTACAAACTGGACAAAATAAAGCATACAGTGTGACACTTTAATAGAAAATGGAGCTTTAAAATATGCAGAAAGTCACTTTTAAGTCTGTGGGGAATGTGTCGGTGTATTCAGACTTTTGTACTTTGACGATATATTGTCTTTTCGAAAGGCTTTTTAGTTTATCTGTCTTTCCTACTAAAGTATCTTAGAATCTCTGAAAGGCTATGCCTGCAGTAAAGTCCATTTTCATAGCTACACCCAGAAATGGTGGTTCTTCAAAGGTTCTTTAGTAAAGACACAGTGGTTCTGTGTAGAGTCATGAACTCTTAAAGAGCCATTTGCATGCATGGTGAAATGGTTCTTTAGGGAGGTTGGAAATGGTTGTATCTGGTTCTGTATAGCACCACACTCCCCCCACCCCCCCTGTGGTTACAATGCTATAGAGAACCATTTTCAAAAGACATCTATATAGAACCATATACAACACCTTCTCTATCGATCTATAGAACTTTTCACCATAAAATATATAGAAACCCATTTAAGCGTAAAGTTTTCTATGCCCCTTTTTAAATACAGAACCTTTATTAAAAAAACAATTTCTAAAGAGCAGGGACATTTTTAAAAACTGCTGTTAGATTCACTCAGTTAGTAGTACACTGCTTACTGACAGCCCTTATCATTTCCATATTCGGGCACTGTGACTGGTTTTGAGTATTGCACTTTACACCTTTTTTGAGGAAGAGGTTTTCTGTTTGGCTTTTAAATAAATTAGTGAAAAATCAAAGCCACTAGCATTTAAAATTATGGCTGGCATTTAAAAAGGAGGTCAGCAGTTATTAGCCGGCAAGTTTGACTAACTCCCGGTGGGGGCAATATTAAAATGCTTAGCAGCCACAGTCTCTCATTTCCCTTTTCTAGGCTGCACAGGTAACCCAAAACACATGCTACACATAAACGGAAAATGAATGTAGCCACTACTGCAGGAACTAAATGGTGGTGAGAGTGGACAAGTCCTTGTAGCACCTGGATAGAGGTCTGACAGGCTTGTACTGGGGCCTGTGTTGGGAACATGTTCTTGACTAAGCTTCAGCTTCACATAATTTGACAACTAGATAAATAGACCTCCACTGAAGAGCAATATATTCCATTTGGCCCCAGAAGCCTCCACTGCCATTACAGTCCTATTCCTCATTGGTCTGGAGCTCAGCCCAGGTTGATCCAAGTGCTGTTTATGATCCAAAGTCCTGAACTTCTCCAGCCCTGGAGCTGGTTAGGCATGCAGTACAAGATGCCCTGCCAGTGTATCCCAGTGTACTGTCCTGAGAGACATCCAAGCTTTTAGAATGAACCGGTTAATCCATCAATCTTTGTGAAATGGTCCCCGGGAAGGCTGGCATACTTTGGAATATGCACTATATGTAGGTTATGTACAGTATGTAAATGTGGGCCACTGACACCGAAAACTAAGCGTTACCAGGAAGGAGCCTGAAAAGTGAATTGAAAGGCTTACCGTGGGTTTTGTTTTCGTGCCTCTGGGGAGCTAGTGGCTATTTACAGCAGCTGCTTAAAAAAACGATCAACTTATCAGTCAGGCAAGCCTGAAAAGCACCTCCTGATGGCGGAGTCCACGTCTTCTAAAGATTTGCTTTTTACCAGGTGCCCTTGCTGCAGACACTTATTTGATTTCAGCCCACTTTTTTACCTGGGCTCAAAGCTGGAGGCAAATATTTACCTATTGGTAGGAAATGTTCACCTTGTTCAGAGCAACAGACATGGAGGTGTAAACACTGATGGGTTTCAGGGATAAGCACAGCTCTGTTCCACATGCTTTGGTCTTATTTTTAGTCAGGCTGTTAAAAGCATTCAGCCAGCCACAGACAAGTCGTTTCAAGTAATGGCTTGAATGTTCATTTGAAGTTCTGCTGTTGAGCATTTCTTACTTCACAGGAGGAGAAACGCTTCACCGTCAGGTGTTTCTCAAGCCCATGGTTCAGCTCCGCAGCTAGTGGTTATTTCTAGGGTAGGGTTAGAACAGTGGTCCTCAGATTGGTCATATAGGTTATAAGCTGAATGTTGTTGTAAGCAGATGTATTGGTGAAGGTAAGGAATGGGAGAAAGACGGTATAGTCTTAACACAGAATGTGGTCGTCAGCATATCTGCATGTTCTTGTATTACATAAAATCACTGTTTAATATTGGAAAGTTGGAACAAATAAAGTTACGTTAACATAAAGTCTGCTGAAATTCTCTACCAGTTTGATGTGTCACGCTCTTACCTTCTTATTTGAACTGAATTTGTATCCAAGATGGCAACATTCAAGATGACCATTGTGTTGATGTCCACTGATGTCCTTAAATCTGTCTGATGTGTCTAAATTCTGTCTTTTACAGAGTCTTCTTCATTGAAAAGTTTAACTTCTCCCCAAGTCAGGCAAGTTTAATCAACAGGTAAGCTGGAACAGTACCAAATGTTGTCTGAACGGAAATAATGTATTACTGCTTCATTGGTAACACATACATAGACAGACACACACACACACTATATTGGCAAAAGTATTCACTCTTCTGCTAATTTAAAGCTTGGATGTAGCTGGTCGACCATGGAAGCCCATTCCATGCAGCTCTCTACAGACTGTTCTTGAGCTAACCTGAAGGCCACATGAAGTTTGTAGGTCTGTAGTCATTGACTCTGAAGAAAGTTGGCAACCTCTGCTCACTATGCTCTTTAGCATCCGCTGACCCCGCTCTGTCGTTCTACGTGGCCCACCATGTTCTCAATCGCTTCCACTTTAAAATCCCACTGCCAGTTGACTGTGGCATTGGGATTCACATCTGGACTTTGCACAGATGACGTCCTGTCACGGCATCATGCTGGAATTCACTGAGCTCCTGAGAGCGACCCATTCTCTCACTAATGTCTGTAGGAGCAGTCTGCATGCCTAGGTGCTTGGTTTTATACACCTGTGGCCATGAAAGTGAATTTAATGATTTGGATGAGTGAGTAAATGCCTGTGGCAATATAGTATACATACATACGTCCTGATATAAAGCACTAAATCTTGCTTCATTCTGTATTCCATGTTATGCCTGTATTTGGCACTTTGTTTAAGATGGATTTTCAGTGGTAGAAATGAATGGGCCTTTCAAAAAAATCACCTCTGTTGGAAAATAAAAATGCTAAGAAGTATGCTTTTTTGCTGAACATTACTGGAGCCTCAGAATTATAAAGCTGTTAAAGAGCCATAATACTAATATTGCTAATCTTGGCTAGTGCTCTTTGCATCAAATTGACATCACTGAGCTACAGGAAAGCAAGGTATGTGCTTTGGCGAATGCTATGTAAAAGAAATCATCACAGCGAACATTCATAAAGCAGTTAGTTTGGTTATTTTTTAAAGCCAAAATTCCCTCATTAAAAATACTTCCAGCATTGCGAGGCACTAGTCACCTTCTTATTTACCAGCTTCTTGTTCAGCTCTTCCTGTTCCACCTTAAGTGATTTGAAGTTCTAGTGACCCATTGGTTCTGTGGAACAGCAAAAAAAAGTTAATGCTCCTCATCTGTCCAGCTGAAATGGAGCAACCTCCTCATTTATTCATGCTTTATTTGTTCATCTCTAAATGAAGCTGAAGTCGTCATTGTTTCCCACCTTAAATAGCGCAGCTGTGGGTAACCGCAGCACCATTTATGATGTCCGTATCAGAGAATGTTTCCAGAAAAAGTAGGATGTATTGATGGTCAACAGCAGCTTATCTTGGGCACATGAGTGATTATTAAGCTGGGTCTGTACTGAGTTAGCCTGAGAGCAGGAGCTTGTAGAGCTGGTGAAAGCGAGCTAAGAACCAAGAGAAGGATCTGCTGTGTTTCAGTGAGGATCAGATGAAGAACAGATTACTGCATCATAACCTACATGACTGACCAGGAAAACGGGGAACCAGACAATCCATCTTAGACCCAGAGTGCCAAAAATGGACACAACAACATGACTCAACCTCAGTAATCTATATTAAGACATTATGGGGATTTGTTTTCTTTCTTCTTTCTTAAGCATTGTGTACATCATCTCGGCTCCAGCCTCTCCCTTGTTGGGTTTCATGGTGGATAAAACGGGCAAGAATTTAATTTGGGTCATGTGTGCCGTCATCACCACGCTGATCGCACACATGATGCTGGCTTTCACGTTCTGGAACCCCTGGTTTGCTATGGTAAGTTCTCTAGTTCATCTGCATCCATTCCGATAATCCTTTCAGCTTTTAGACTATGATATACAGGGGTTGGACAATGAAACTGAAACACCTGGTTTTAGACCACCATCATTTATTAGTATGGTGTAGGGCCTCCTTTTGCGGCCAATACAGCGTCAGTTGGTCTTGGGAATGACATATACTGCGTCCTGCACAGTGGTCAGAGGGATTTTAAGCCATTCCTCTTGCAGGATAGTGGCCAGGTCACTACGTGACGCTGGTGGAGGTTCGTCCTTCTTGGCGGTATGCTGACATTACCCTGGATACCGTGGCTCTTGATACATCACAAAGACTTGCTGTCTTGGTCACAGATGCGCCAGCAAGACGTGCACCAACAATCTGTCCTCTTTTGAACTCTGGTATGTCACCCATAATGTTGTGTGCATTGCAGTATTTTGAGCAGAACTGTGCTCTTACCTGCTAACTGAACCTTCACACTCTGCTCTTACTGGTGCAATGTGCAATTAATGAAGATTGGCCACCAGGCTGGTCCAATTTAGCCATGAGACCTCCCACACTAAAATGACAGGTGTTTCAGTTTCATTGTCCAACCCCTGTATTTTGTGCAGTAATTGCACCGTTGTTGTAGTAACATCTGAACCCTCCGTCTTTATCCAAGTAATGATGAGCCATGATGAAATATCTTCTTTTCTTTATACATATAAGTGGCTTTATTCTAAAGGAGAAATGTATTTAACTTGTTGATGTGTTAAACATTCCTAACTTTCCTAAACTCATAACTTGGGTGATATCTATCTGTAGCACCAATTGAGTTATTTTAAAACCAGCATTGACCCACTTAATGATAAAATAGGGCAACGTTTTCACAGCCCTATGATGCAATAACTTTCTGTGACATAGCTTTTGAATGACTCTTGACTAGCTAAGCATTTTGAACGGCTTCCCTCTTGAAACGTCAGTGTATGTTTGTTTGTTTTCTCGTTTTTCTATTCAGGTCATCATGGGTTTATCCTATTCGCTACTGGCTTGCGCTCTCTGGCCAATGGTAGCCTTTGTCGTGCCGGAACACCAACTGGGCACAGCATATGGCTTGTAAGAGCTTCTATTTGGCTGTTTGTTTTCAGTGTTTTCCTGAGTCCTTCATGTTTATGATGAAAAGACAGGAAGATGGTATCTGTGAAGCTTATTGGGCTTATTGGGCTGCAACACAATGAAAACAATTCATGCATATCAACATGCATATCAACATGCATTTTCAACGATTAAGGATTTTCTGCACCAAAACTAAGTAGCATTTATTTTTGGAATCTCTAAGTGATGGTTATGCTGATGTACAGTGTACTTTCCATTTTGTAGACGTGAAAATGAGAGCGGAGAGTTTCAGTGCCTCATTTGGGAGCTGAAATTTTTTGATAACATGCAACACAGTTGGAGCTGCTTCGCACCACCTGTAGCTTTTATTATATATATATATATATATATATATATATATATATATATATATATATATAGGGGAAACAACTAAGATCACAGATCGTCCCTTAGAATTCTGAGGGGGAAAAAAAATAAATAAATAATAAAAAAAATAATACTATATGTGTGTGTGTGTGTGTGTGTGTGTGTATGTATATATATATATATATATATATATATATATATATATATATATATATATATATATATATATATAAAAATATATATATATATATATATATATATATATATATATATATATTTTTTTTTTTGTATTATTATTTTTATTTATTTATTTATTTATTTATTTATTTATTTATTTATTTATTTTTCCCTCAGAATTCTAGAGGACGATCTGTGGTCTGGGTTGTGGTCATGTTGTTGTCAGAGACGAAAGTCATTGATTAAATGAAATGATCTTATTTCGGTGCTGAAATCGAACAGTGCGTGTGCATGCTGAGTATTTTAGGGAGAGAACACTGATGGACGTGGGTGTGTTTGAGTCCACTCTTGCTTTCACGTGTTTTGGCGTGGCACGCTCTCTACCTCTCGACAATATGCTGCAAAGTTTTCCCCACCTGTCCAGCACAAACTGAGCAACCACCTCATTCATTCATGCACTCGTTCGTTTGTTCGTTCGTTCGCTCATGCATTCGGCTCTTCATGAAGCTGAACCGGCTATTGTTGCCAGCTTCTTGATTCAATTTACCATCTTCCAAAATAAAGTTGGCTTTAAAATGGAAAGTAAAGACTGGCAACACAGGAGGCAACACAGTTTGAGCTGCCATGCACCAACTATAGCTTTTTATTAATTTCTTTATTTTTCTGTTTTTTTGGGGGGGGGTCCTGAAAATTCTATGGGATGATCTGTCATTCTGTGTGTGGTCGTTTGTTGTCAGAGACAAAAGTTATTGATTTAATTAGGTGAGTTTATTTCAGGGCTTAAATCGAATACTGGGTATTGTAGTGAGAGAACACTGATGGACTGTGTGTTCAAGTCTGCTCTTGTTTTTACGTGTTGCCGTGGTGCACTGTCTTATATAACTCGCTGTTTTGTTGAAGTTTATATGATTTGTTTTAATTTTCCAGTCTACACTAGTATTAAATAAATGAATTCTGTCTTTGAAAAGATCATATAGCTCCCTCTATAGCTTCACCTCTCTGTGTCTCTCTCTGCTTCCCCTCTCAGCATGCAGTCCATTCAGAACCTGGGGCTGGCACTCATTTCCATGGCAGCAGGAGCCATTCTTGACGGCAGGGGTTACCTCTTCCTTGAGGTCTTTTTCTGCGCTTGCATTTGCTGTAAGTGATCTGTACAACTACAGCGATGCACCCTGATGGATCGGTGTGAAGATGGAAGCTGAATTGATTTTGAAAGCGTTACATATACATCAATATGGTGATCGAGGCAGACATCCAATATTTTTCATGTACAGTGCATCTTATACAGTACTTTGAAGTTGGGACTACATGTACTTGGATTAGCATTACAGAAACGTACACAGATAGATCTAATAACATAACAGTGATTATTTTATCAGTCATGTCTTTGTATTACACTGTACTTATGACTTAAGTCAATCCAAATAGTCTTTCATTTAATCGTAAAAATTAAAATAAATCTCAAATTCCTTATTCATGGATTTTTAAAAAATAAGTTGCCAAATCTGGATTATTTAACCAAATCAAATGACGAATTCCTGAGTTCCTTAAAAACACTATTGGAGTTGTAGATGCATGTGTGTGTCTGTGAGCTTATCTTAGTGTGCGTGTGTAAACCTTTTCACACTTGTCATCCCTCTCTTTCCTCAGTGGCTCTGATAGCAGTGGTGGCGCTCTACCTTTTGGACTTCAGCCGAGGTAAGTTAAACAGGGTTAGTTGAATCGGAGCATCTCTAGCACAGACCAGAAGGAGTTGAGCTTCCTCATTTTATCTTCTGCGTTTGACCAGATGGAGAGCTGAACCTTTCAGCCTCAGCCCGGGCCAGACTACAGAAGGAATCTTCTTCTGAGTCAGAGTGAGTTGTTTCACCCGACCGCCATACGGTTTGACCTCTTATTCTCCACCACCCACCTCATTATGCTAACAGCTCCTAGCCTTTCAGCAACACAGTCCTTAAGCATAACCATGACAAACAAACCTGTCAATGAAACGTGGTCCCCACATGCAGCAATTCTGTCTGTTAAATTTAAATGAACTAATATTTTTAAATAAAGGAAATGAATGGGACTCAAATCACATTAGCTGTTGTAGCCTTAAAGGATCATTTCATAGATGTTTTATCATTGAGATGTAAAGTACATTATGATTGGATTGTTTCATTGTAGAGAACCTTGCTGAGCCAGATTTCTTTGTAGTGGTGGTGATGGGAACCAGGGGTTGCAATATCAGAAATATATATCGTTTATTTACTGTCCAAAACATGCTTTTATATATATATATATTTATATATATATTTATATATTTATATATATATATATATATTTATATATATATATATATATATATATATATATATATATATATATATATATATATATATATATATGTATGTATATGTGTGTGTGTGTGTGTGTGTGTGTGTGTGTGTGTGTCTATACGTGTATATATATATGTATGTGTGTTTATATATATATATATATATATATATATATATATATATATATATATATATATATATATATATATATATATATATATATATATATATATATATATATATATATATATATATATATATATATATATATATAAAAGCATGTTTTGGACAGTAAATAAACGATATATATTTCTGATATATATCGTTTATATATAAAATAAATTTACCAAATAAATATGCTTTAAAAACTATAGTAAAACACTGACTGACGTTTCCAGCAGCATATACATAAACATTTCATAGTTCTAGGAGGGGGCTTGTAGAGGTGTCTGGCTCCTATCACCATCACTGTGGAGAATTCTATAGTTACATAGTTTTAGGATTGGACCATTTCCCACTAAATCACTCCAAATAGCTTTGTTTACGTCTTAACAATTTAATTCATCACAATTCTTTTACCACAGTTTAATTTCTATCTGAGCTGCTGTAATGTGGATGCCATGATGCTGGATCTCATTTAGCCTCTCCAGGCTGGGTCACCTGCTTTCTCACCTGTTCTTGACCACCTAGTGGGTGAAGTGTCCTGCACTGTAACGGAGCCTGTGTGCTGTGATGTGTTTCAGGTGAAGGCCGTTCACTCCGCTGGCTCCACCCAGCCTGCTGTGAGCTGTCTCACCGGACCCGTCAATCACACACCGATGGGGGCGTTTCTGCACTACTGCACTGGTTCTTCTCCTCACCACACTTCCCAACGCTGTGTTATTGCACGTCCAGGTCTCCAACACACTGACTTGAATGCAGCTAACTAGGGCTACAACAACTAATCACTAAATTCGATACTCTGAATCTGAGAAGGACGGGAAAGCCATTCGGATAACCAACATGGCCATCGCTCACTTTTAACAGGGGCACAAATGTTTGTTTATCAAGCATGCTCTTGCCAAGTCAGCAACAGACTCATTGGAGCAACAGACCCATCAGAGATTTGGCAGAGCTTGCAAGACTTTGTTTCTAACGACCTAAGGCGAGGGTACAGGTTACAGTCCAAATACAGCTGATCCAAGTGCAGTCCAAACAAGCTTTCTACTGCTCTGGATTGCTAGCTAATGTGTTCTCAGCTGCCTTTATTGCCATGACTAAATGAAAGTGTACTGGCTACTTAGCTTTCTAGAGCAGAACGAGATGCATTCAGACTGCACAGGGTGATGAAGCTGAAGTGTCCGAGTCTATCTCCAGTCGAAAGTGGGTTTGGGCAGCTTGGAACTCTTGATTATGGCCCTGTTCACTGATAAGGGTTAACCAAAAAGATGTTTTTATGTTTTTTTACCATAACCATTGATAATACGTTATGTCCTCTGCTTTCCTGCCTTGCTCATTCATCACACGCTCTAACAGACTTGGCAACCCAGATTGGCCAGAATCCCCAGGTTAACGTCTACAGATAATTTGATATAGAAATAATAATATTAATATCAATAGTATAATAATAATGATGATCATTATATTAATTATGAAGAGAATAATAATAATAATAATAATAATAATAATAATAATAATGTGTGAATTTTATAATAAATTTACATTTAATTACCTTGTAGTAATTCAATTCCATTTTATTTAAATTCTGTTTTAAACCAAAAGAAATGTGCAAAGCAGGAAAACAAAGCAAGGATAGGATACTGGAAAAATGAGATACTGGAATGTTGCAGCCCTACAACTAACACGGCTACAGGGCCAACCCAAATCCCCCTAAATAGCCTCCTCTCCTCGGAACTTCTCATCATTCCAGCTGTGAAACGAAAGGGAAAGCAGTGGAAAGGTACGTAGGCTGAGGAGTGAAAGCTGTAGGTGGATTAGGCTCAGCCCCTCAGGCCCGCCTTAGGCTCACCCAGGGACAAAACTGACCTTTCAATAGTGCTGATGTGTTCTGGGCTGGTTGTATAGAACCATGGATGATGTCCTGTCACTCTCTCTACACAGCCTCAGGGCAGCTGGTCATCAGCCCCTGGGACTCCACATACCTCTTCTTATTAGAAGTCATATGGGGCAACTTCTTTCCTCTAGAGTTTTGCACCGGTGAATCTTCACTCATTGGAAACCGCTGTTCACCCCTTTACCACCTGGCCTGTGAATTTTCTATTTAGGGCACTGTCCTCTTGAACTCGTGACCCCTAAAACGTTAAGGCGGTAGCCCAGAATCTATGACGATGGTTCCTCACTTGTGTATTTTATCTAACTGTTATCTCGCACGGTGCCTTAAGTGGGTTTTCTATGGGTTGTGGTTTGTTTTATTTAGTTTTTAATTTGAACTTCTATTTTATTTTAATGGTTTTAATGATAATACTTTTGTTTTTGATGAACATCTGACTTGAATGATTTTTGAAAACGGGTTTAATGTAAATAGTTCAATTATAATGATTGTGCATGGTTTTTAATTGACTTAGTTTTAACAATCTTTTTTAACTGTTTTTTTTTTTTTTTTATAAGTATGATTCATGTGTGTTTCTTTTAATACCTAATTTTCACAGGTTGCAGAACATGTTTACCCACCCATATAAATAAATGCAATTATTTTGCACGTAAAAAAAAATAATAAGCACTAAATATTAGGCATTAAGGAATTTGATATTACAAATATTAGCCTTTTAGTCCAGATGTTAATACTGAGGAAAGCACTTTTCTTAGACTAACATATGGCGTGTCTGTCTGACATCTTGCAAAGACAAAGGTA
>JAMWET010002899.1:562500-569568 GCA_024036415.1 Prochilodus magdalenae
ACAGTGTCTAAACACGCCAGCAGCACTGTTGTGTCTGATCCACTCACACCAGCACCACGTTAGTGTCACTGCAGTGCTGAGAATGATCCATCACCTACATAATACCTGCTCTGTGGTGGTCCTGTGGAGGTCCAGAACAGGGTAATAAGGTATACAGAGAAACAGATGGACTACAGTCTGTAACTGTAGAACTACAGGGTGCTCCTATATATATAAGGAGGTGCTCAGTAATGATGAATCTGAGCCTTATTAATTATGAAGAGAAGATGTTTGTCTGAATGTGTTTAGGGTTCAGCCCCTGAACGTGTGAGAGACTGTGCTGATTGATGCTGATGCTCTCTCTCTCTCTCTCTCTCTCTCTCTCTCTCTCTCTCTCTCTCTCTCTCTCTCTCTCTCTCTCTCTCTCTCTCTCTCTCTCTATCTCTCTCTCTCTCTCTCTCTATCTCTCTATCTCTCTCTCTCTCTCTATCTCTCTCTCTCTCTCTCTATCTCTCTCTCTCTCTCCTCTTTCTTTTTTCTTGCTCTCTCTCTCTCTCTCTCTCTCCTCTTTTTTCTTGCTCTATCTCTCTTTTTCTTGCTTGCTCTTTCTCTCTCTCTCTCTCTCTCTCTCTCTCTCTCTCTCTCTCTCTCTCTCTCTCTCTCTCTCTCTCTCTCTCTCTCTCTGCCTGCACGCGCCGTGATATAAAAGCATGCCGAGCGTCCCATTGGCTGAGAGAACGCTCTGGAAGTCGGAGCTGCTGCTTCATTCCTCGCGCCACTTCGAACGAGACGTGATACGGGCATGCTGGGGACCGGCTCCCTTCGGTTAGTCTATCATCATGTCATCCCTTGCGAGGCGCGTGCACCGCTGCTGCAGTAGACGCGGGCGGCAGTGATTGATTGACTCGTCTCGTGCACCCCTCTTAGCCGGTTATGTCATCGAGAAAGCCAGACGGATCCGTCTAGCGCGAGCTGCGCGAGAGCCTTACGCTTGTACAGTGTCTCGTGCTTGCTTCTCTGAGACCGCCAACTTTGCTGTCCTTTTTTGCTTTGCAGGGACCTGAGAGCACGAGGCGAGACGGAGAGGAAGCGCCTGTCCCTGAGTATCACGCAGGTATGTGGTCATCTTCTTTCCTCCATCCCCCTCCCCAACCCCCCCGCCACTGATGTCCAGCACAGTCAGGGGGCGGTTATTAGATTCAGGCTGTCAACGCTTTAGGCGCTGGACCTTGGACTGTAATAACCCTATTGTCATCATTTAGCACGCGCACGGGGCACATCAGGAGCTCAGCTCGTGCCCTCCAAGGGTCTACGGTGGTGTGCGTGCACTTCCAAGTGTGCGCGTAGGTTTGAAGTACTATGTGTCCAGAAGTTTGTAGACACCTGCTCCTTTGGAATGAAGGGTATTGAGAAGGAGAGCAGATACAGCTTTCCTCTGGAAAGGCTGCTGGACACATTGCTGTGAGGACTTGATTGCATTCACCCACAGTAGCATCCGATATTGATTGTGCATGGTCAGTTCTGGTGTTAGATGGAGTTATGCTCCACAGCCCAATGCTGGATGACCTTAAGCTCATCTGCTGCTGCTCCAAAGAGTCTTCCAGTGCTGTCTATGGAGACGGGTTAAGCTGTGCAGATGTACACCCAGCAAAGTCAGCAATAGGTGCACCTTAGGCCAGCTGAATTCAGGGTGTACTGCTGGAGACCTCAACACCCTGCAAAGACTGTCACTGCACCGCCAGTCCTTAACAATGAGGATGGTAACCCTGTAGCATCAAGTGCTGATGATGCATGGTCAGTTCTGGATCCAGCCCACTTTTTAAGGTGTTTGATGGAGCTCCATTGTAGTAGTTCGGCTCGGCACATCTAAGGGGGGCTTAGATGGGGGGGTGGGGGTCTTGTTCCTCTCCAGCCAGGAGGCATAGTGCCTTTAAACTCATATGTGGCTGCTCGTTTTGTATTAGCATTGCTATTCTGTGTGGATTGTGCAAGCTGTGCAGAACTACACCTGAGTTAGCAATAGGTGCACATTAAGGCAGCTGGGTTCAGGGTGTCTAGACACTTTTGGAACTAGACTGCGTGTGAATGCAACATATTGCAAAGTCTGTTACTGCATGGGTAATCGTTAGCAATGAGGATGCTAACCCAATAGCATCAGGTACTAAAGATGTATAGTCAATTCGGGAAGTGTTGCATGGAGTTGCTGCATCACAGCAGTACAGCTCCATAGCCCAATGCTCAGGGGGTTTTATCCCCCTCCGGCCAAGAAGCATGGTGACCTTAAACTCATGTGTGGCTGCTCCAAAGGGTCCTGTTGGATTAGTATTGCTTTTCTATGTAGACTGTTCAAGCTGCACAGATGTACACCTAGCAACGTTAGCAACGGGTGCACTTTGAATTCAGGGTGTCTGGACTTGGACTTGCATGAATGGACTTGCATGAATGCAGCCTCCTGCAAAGTCTGTTACTAGACAGACAGTCATTAACAATGAGGATGGTAGCCCAGTAGAACCAGGTGCTGATGATGCATGGTCAGGTCTGGATCCAGCTCACTTTCCAAAGTGTTGGATGGAGCTCCGTTGCAGCAGTTCATCTCCACAGCCCAATGCTGAGGAGGCTGTGTTCCTCTTTAGCTAAGAAGCATAGTGACCTTAAACTCCATCACTCCAGAAAACTCCATCTCTCATGAGAATGCAATTCTGCTCCGCAGCCCAATGCTGGTGGGGCTTATTCCCCCTCTAGCCGTGAGGCATAGTGACCTTATGCTCATGTGTGCCTGCTCCAAAGAGTCTTATTGCGTTAGCATTGCTTTCTATGGAGACTGTTCAAGCTGCCCAGATGTACACCTAGCCAAGTCAGCAGCAGTGCACTTTAAGGCAGCTGAATTCTGGATGAGGATGGTAACCCCATAGCATCAGGTACTAATAGTGTATGGTCAGGTCAGGATCCAGCTCACTTCCAAAGATGTTGGATGGAGCTCCATCACAGTAGTTTTGCTCCAGAGCCCAATGCAGGTGGGGCTATATACCGCTCCAGCCGAGGGGCATAGTGACCGTAAGCTCATGTGTGACTACTCCTGAGAGACCTATTGTATTAGTATTACTCTCCTATAGAGACTGTTCAAGCTGCGCAGATGTACACCTGGGTGAGCAAAGGGTGCTCCTTAAGGCAGCTGAACACAGGGTGTCTGGATACTTTTGGAGATAGGCTGCACATGAATGCAACATCCTGCAAAGACTGGCACTACAAGGCAGGCCTTAACACTGAGGATGGTAATCCAGTGGCACTGATTAACTACTGTTCTGTATCATTGCATTGCCAATGTTAATGTTAGTGCCAATTACGATCTATTCAGCACCATGGACAGCGGGCAGCAGACAAGTGCGCTGAACTGGCTAACCATGGAAGCTAAACTAATCAACTTCCTTATATAAACCCCCATCGGAGCAGCGTGGCGTTGGGTCTCTTTGGAGTTACAGTGTGTCCTCTAAAGCGTAACCATTACTTTCTGGGTAACGTCTTTAGAAGATCCCCACAGGTGCCCAAAAGGGTTCTTTAACCCATTAGAGCCCAGACCCGTTTCCCCTTAAGGTAAAATATTGAAGGGTCAGTTATAAGATCAAAAAAGATCAGTCATAACTGGTATTCCATCATGGCGTTCTAGAAATTACATCAGAATAGATATGTGTAATATAGATATGGGTATATGTAATATAGAATATGGGTATATGTAATATAGAATATGGGTATATGTAATATAGAATATGGGTATATGTAATATAGAACATGGGTATATGTGATATAGAATACGGGTATGTGTAATATAGAATATGGGTATGTGTAATATAGAATATGGGTATATGTAATATAGAACATGGGTATATGTGATATAGAATATGGGTATGTGTAATATAGAATATGGGTATATGTAATATAGAACATGGGTATATGTGATATAGAATATGGGTATATGTGATATAGAATATGGGTATATGTAATATAGAACATGGGTATATGTGATATAGAATATGGGTATATGTGATATAGAATACGGGTATGTGTAATATAGAATATGGGTATATGTGATATAGAATATGGGTATATGTAATATAGAATATGGGTATATGTGATATAGAATATGGGTATGTGTAATATAGAATATGGGTATATGTAATATAGAATATGGGTATGTGTAATATAGAATATGGGTATATGTAATATAGAATATGGGTATATGTAGTATAGAATATGGGTATATGTAATATAGAATATGGGTATATGTAGTATAGAATATGGGTATGTGTAATATAGAATATGGGTATATGTAGTATAGAATATGGGTATATGTAGTATAGAATATGGGTATATGTGGTATAGAATATGGGTATATGTGATATAGAATATGGGCATATGTAATATAGATATGGGTATATGTAATATAGAATATGGGTATGTAATATAGAATATGGGTATATGTTATATAGAATATGGGTATATGTTATATAGAATATGGGTATATGTAATATAGAATATGGGTATGTAATATAGAATATGGGTATATGTAATATAGAATATGGGTATGTAATATAGAATATGGGTATATGTTATATAGAATATGGGTATATGTTATATAGAATATGGGTATATGTAATATAGAATATGGGAATATGTAGTATAGAATATGGGAATATGTAATATAGATATGGGTATATGTAATATAGATATGGGTGTATGTAATATAGAATATGGGTATGTAATATAGAATATGGGTATATGTTATATAGAATATGGGTATATGTTATATAGAATATGGGTATATGTAATATAGAATATGGGAATATGTAGTATAGAATATGGGAATATGTAATATAGAATATGATAAAAGGTGGATCTTCCAAAAAGGCCCCATGAAGTGAGTGCCTGAGTAGTACCTGAAAAGAAGTGTGAGCCTGGAGAACATCCCAAAGACTTAAAGAACCTTCCTGTACCGTGAATGAGTGCATATCAGCGAAATGTCTTTCAAACCATTCAAGGTTTGCAGGTCAATGGACAAAAACTGAGCTGCCACTTTAGACATAAATACAGAGGATCTGTCCTGCTTTGTGAATACTGGCCCTGGAGACATTTGGGTGACTATTGAATTTCTATGTTTGTTAGCATGCTTAGCCTCATAGCTTAGGTCATAAACTAGACTAGCTAAACCTGTCTTGTGACCTGTCATGGCAGATCATATCAGTAGCTAGTGAGTGCTAAAACGGTTAAATATGATATTCAGCCAACTGTGTCGTGTGCCCACCGTGCATCGGCATTCTAAAGCTTCGACAGCACACCGGCTTCAAAATGAATAATTAACTGCGCTGTAATGTATTCAGCACCTTAAAATTGGTATATTGAACGCGCCCCTATGGCACAGCTCGATTGGCTCTAATAATACTACCATTACTCATAACCCATATAACAGAGCTGTTTATTATTACCCCCAGCTCTGTGATATTGAGTCTCAACATTAAAGATCTTGAAGATTTCCAGATAAGTACAAACGGGCAGATTTACTTATTTGAACTTATTTTATAAATTTGTTTTTTATTTATTGACCTAAATGTCCTGAACCTGCCCTGTAAGGAATGCTATACAATTCCCTTGTACCCTGTGCGATGACAATGGAAGGAATCTTGAATGTTGAATTTCAAAGGCAGTCTGAGAATCTTCTCATGAGCCCATCGAGCCATCCATCTATCCATCTGTCCGTCCACCCCTGCAATCAATAGTGAAGCTAAGACTGCACTGACCTTCACCATGGACAGTAGTTAATCACTACTCATACTGCAGCTGCCTAAACCTAAGCTGGTATGTATAGGTGGACTAATTAATAGACAGACTGCTGACTGATAGAATGGGATGCTCTGGACCAAGCCTGAGGTCACCATGCCCGATGCCAGGTGTGGGCATGAGGGGTATAATGTCCTCCTGGGCTCTGGAGCAGTGCAACTGCAGTCTCTAGAGTGACTGAGCTCCATCCAGTACCTTTGGGTTGAGTTGAAGTGACCTAGAACTGATCTTCCAACATGACCTCACTAATGCTCTTGTGGCTGAATGCAGTTAAATCCTCACAGCAAGTTTGCAACATCTCGTGTAAAGACTTCCCAGAAGAGTAGAGGCTTTACTCTTCATTTCAGAAGAAACCATGGAAGAGCAGAACCCTAACATAATGCAAAGCTTCTATACCAACTTCATAGTCCTATCTAGAACCTTTACATCAATGGCAGGTTCTTTTAAACCACTCTTCGGTTCTACATCTCTTTCACAAGCATGGTTCTTTATAGACCTAGAGGTTGAAAAGTGGATCTTCCAAAAAGGCCCTTTTTTTAAAAAAGGCACCATGAAGTGTTCTTTGAGCAATTCCTGAAAAGAGCGTGTGAGCCTGGAGAACATCACAAAGACTTAAAGAACCTTCCTGTACCGTGAAGCTTTTAAACCAATTTGAGCATTCCTTTTAGAACCTTTAAATAAAGCGGAGGTTCTTCAAGCTTTAACAAACTGCTGATTGCTATTACGTACTCCTAAAGGAAAACCACAGGAACCATAAAAGAGCTACTCCTGGTCCCCTAAAGAACCATGTTGGAAAAGAGATTAGTGAGTAAGGAACATTTAAAGAACCTTTTTAGAGAATGTCAAAGTTCTGTGCCAGGCTGAGGGTTCTTCTTAGACACTTTGCATGATGTGGGGGTTCTTTAAAAAGGTTCTTCACGTACAACAACATCTCAACAACATCTCTTTTACCAAGATGGATTTCAAAGAAGCGTCCATTGATGGGTTCTTTGGGGAACCTCGATGGCATATATCCCTTTTTTGCCCTTGCTTAAAAGAGGAAAACTGCAGTCCTGAGGTGAGGGGAACGCGAGCGCAAGCGTGCTGGTGGTTGTTTGAGAAGCTCCAGCTTGAAGCCACTGATGCAGCCTCACAGGAGACACTTAATGGCTTCTGAAATGCATTATAAAGGAAGGACCAGTGATGCGGTGGTGTTCAGGAGCCAAAAACCTCATTTGCGAGGTAGCCGGAGATGGAGAAAGGTTCTGTTCTCCCGGAGGA
>JAMWET010002900.1:0-10000 GCA_024036415.1 Prochilodus magdalenae
CGCTCTCGCAGGAGAGACACTTTTACAGTGTGTGTGCGCGCGAGTGTGTGTGCGAGCGTGTAAGTGCGCGAGCGTGTGTGTGTGTGCGCGAGTGTGCGCGAGCGTGTGTGTGTGTGCGCGAGTGTGTGTGTGTGCGCGAGCGTGTAAGTGCGCGAGCGTGTGTGCATGCACATGCTTGTGATTCCGTCCACACACACACTGTGCTCTCTCCTCTTTTGCGCTCCCTCTCTCTTTTCTTCTTTGTCATGACAGCCTTTCATCTCGCGCTCCTCCTGTCAGGAACGCCGTCAGAGATGAATAAGTAAGTACAGCTACGTCTCTGATGGAGCTCCGTCTCTGATGGAGCTACGTCTCTGATGGAGCTATGTCTCTGATGGAGCTACGTCTCTGGTGGAGCTACGTCTCTGATGGAGCTGCAGACGCGGTTATGCTGTAGCTCAGGTGAACCTCGCCGTGCGCTCTGGGCTCTGGGGTGGTCAGTCCGTAGTTCTGAGACCACCAGCAGCTGCTGTTGGTGTGTGGGTCTCCTTTTCTCTGAGGAGCTTCTGGAACACCTCCACCTCCTTCAGACCTCCATAGTGTTCTCAGATCTGGGGCAGGGGTGGAGTCTGTTCTCCTCCCTCACAGATGAAGCTTTAGGTGCTGTGGAGCTGATGGAGACTTTCATTAAGTTCTAATTATGAATATTAATCTCTCTCTCTCTCTCTCTCTCCATCTCTCTCTCTCTCTCTCTCTCTCTCTCTCTCTCTCTCTCTGTCCTCTCTCTCTCTTTCTTCTCTCTCTCTCCCTCTCTCTCTCTCCCTCTCTCTCTCTCTCTCTGTTCTCTCTCTCTACCCCCCTCTCTCTCTCTGTCCTCCCTCTCTCTCTCTCTCTCTCTCTCTCTCTCTCTCTGTCCTCTCTCTTTCTTCTCTCTCTGTCCTCTCTCTCTCTGTCCTCTCTCTCTCTGTCCTCTCTCTCTCTCTCTCTCTCTCTCTCTCTCTCTCTCTCTCTCTCTCTCTCTCTCTCTCTCTCTCTCTCTCTCTGTCGCTCTCTCTCTCTCTCTCTCTCTCTCTCTCTCTCTCTCTCTCTCTCTCTCTCTCTCTCATTTCTCCCTCTCTCTCTTTCTCCTTCTCTCTCTCTCTCTCTCTTAATTTCTCCCTCTCTCTTTTCTCCCTCTCTCGAGAGAGACCGACACTCTCTCTAGCGGATCGGATTCGCCTCTGAGCAGCTGGCCAAGTGGATCGCTGACCGCACCGACGTCCAGGTAAACGACCATGCGGCATGTTCTAGAGCTCACCTGCTGGGCCACCTTGCTCCTCCAGAGCTCACCAGCTGGGCTCACTGCCTGCTCTAGAGCTCACCTCCATGGGCTACCGTCCTCCTCTAGAGCTCACCTGCTGGGCTCACAGCCTCCTCTAGAGCTCACCTGCTGGGCCACCGTCCTCCTCTAGAGCTCACCTGCTGGGCTCACAGCCTCCTCTAGAGCTCACCTGCTGGGCCACCGTCCTCCTCTAGAGCTCACCTGCTGGGCTCACAGCCTCCTCTAGAGCTCACCTGCTGGGCCACCGTCCTCCTCTAGAGCTCACCTGCTGGGCTCACAGCCTCCTCTAGAGCTCACCTGCTGGGCCACCGTCCTCCTCTAGAGCTCACCTCCATGGGCTTACTGCCCCCTCTAGAGCTCACCTCCATGGGCCACCGTCCTCCTCTAGAGCTCACCTGCTGGGCTCACTGCCTGCTCTAGAGCTCACCTGCTGAGCTACCTTGCTCCTCTAGAACTCACCTGCTG
Source organism: Prochilodus magdalenae (assembly GCA_024036415.1). Classification (NCBI taxonomy): domain Eukaryota; kingdom Metazoa; phylum Chordata; class Actinopteri; order Characiformes; family Prochilodontidae; genus Prochilodus; species Prochilodus magdalenae. The sequence goes on from JAMWET010002900.1 coordinate 1,766, forward strand.
GGCCACCGTCCTCCTCTAGAGCTCACCTGCTGGGCCACCTTGCTCCTCTAGAGCTCACCTGCTGGGCTACCGTCCTCCTCTAGAGCTCACCTGCTGGGCTACCGTCCTCCTCTAGAGCTCACCTGCTGGGCTACCGTCCTCCTCTAGAGCTCACCTGCTGGGCTACCAGCCTCCTCTAGAGCTCACCTGCTGGGCTACCGGCCTCCTCTCTCACCTGCCTCACCGTCCTCCTCTAGGCTCACACCTGGTCTACCTCCTCTAGAGCTCACCTGCTGGTCTACCGGCCTCCTCTAGAGCTCACCTGCTGGGCTACCGTCCTCCTCTAGAGCTCACCTGCTGGGCTACCAGCCTCCTCTAGAGCTCACCTGCTGGGCTACCGTCCTCCTCTAGAGCTCACCTGCTGGGCTACCGTCCTCCTCTAGAGCTCACCTGCTGGGCTACCGTCCTCCTCTAGAGCTCACCTGCTGGGCTACCGTCCTCCTCTAGAGCTCACCTGCTGGGCTAACATCCTCCTCTAGAGCTCACCCGCTGGGCTACCATGCTCCTCTAGAGCTCACCTCCTGGGCTACCAGCCTCCTCTAGAGCTCACCTGCTGGGCTCACTGCCTGCTCTAGAGCTCACCTGCTGGGCTACCATGCTCCTCTAGAGCTCACCTGCTGGGCTACCATGCTCCTCTAGAGCTCACCTGCTGGGCTACCGTCCTCCTCTAGAGCTCACCTGCTGGGCTCGCGGCTCCCTCTAGAGCTCACCTGCTGGGCTACCGGCCTCCTCTAGAGCTCACCTGCTGTGCTACCGGCCTCCTCTAGAGCTCACCTGCTGAGCTACCTTGCTCCTCTAGAGCTCACCTGCTGGTCTACCGTCCTCCTCTAGAGCTCACCTGCCGGTCTACCTTCCTCCTCTAGAGCTCACCTGCTGGGCTAACATCCTCCTCTAGAGCTCACCTGCTGGGCCACCGTCCTCCTCTAGAGCTCACCTGCTGGTCTACCGGCCTCCTCTAGAGCTCACCTGCTGGGCTACCGTCCTCCTCTAGAGCTCACCTGCTGGGCCACCGGCCTCCTCTAGAGCTCACCTGCTGGGCTAACATCCTCCTCTAGAGCTCACCTGCTGGGCCACCGGCCTCCTCTAGAGCTCACCTGCTGGGCCACCGTCCTCCTCTAGAGCTCACCTGCTGGGCTCACTGCCTCCTCTAGAGCTCACCTGCTGGGCTAACATCCTCCTCTAGAGCTCACCTGCTGGGCTCACTGCCTGCTCTAGAGCTCACCTGCTGGTCTACCGTCCTTCTCTAGAGCTCACCTGCTGGGCTAACATCCTCCTCTAGAGCAACTCACCTGCTGAACACGTCACCAATTGAGCTCACTAGCTGGTCACCTTGGCAACTCCTCTAGAGCTCACCTTGCTGCAACCTCATCCTCTAGCAGCCAGGATACGCATTGGCAACTGCCTACCAATACATTAGCTGCAACCTAGCAACACTTGGGCAGACTCATAACAACAGCTTAGCAACCACCATACATGCTTCCTGGCAACTGCCAATGTAAACATGCCAACACTAGCGGCTATCTAGTAACAGCTTAGCGACAGCTTAGCAACCAGCTAGCAACGTTTCAGCAACCACACCTTGGCGACTTCCAAGAAACACATCCGCAACCATTTAGCAACACACTGGCAACCTCCTGGTATACCTTAGCAACCACCCAGTAGCATGTAGTCATGCTGGGCTACAGCAGCGTGTGGCTGAGATCATATCCAGTCATATACCTGACACGTACTCCGAACACTGCACACACACACACACACACACACACACACCCACACACACACACACACACACACACACACACCCACACACACACCACCCTGACATCCGCACATGCACCAGCCCTGAGGAGGGAACCGCATTCTGACACGCCTGCATGCGCAGCACCCACCGCCTCCCTCTGAGGATACAGACCGCTGAGCTCGCAGCACCTCACACCGCCCAACAAATAAACAGCCTTCAAGGAGCGCGTGTTGGTTTGGTGTTGGGCGTGTAGATGGAGGAAGCAGATGGAGCGAAGAAGCTCTGAAGGCGTCTGTACAGTAACGCGGAGGTGCATTGCTGAAGAGCAGGAGGTATCAAGAACAGCCTCACCCAGACTGACCCAACACCACCAATACAGACGTTCATGAGTCGTCCTGTTAGTGCAGCACCATCGGCAGACGGCTGCACCACGCAGGACTACCTGCACACAGACCGTTACCACGACTGTCCTTAACACCACGCCACCGTCACCAAAGACTGCAGTGGTGTCGTACCAGACTGTCATGGAGTGACTCAGAATGGCAGCGGGTCATCTTCAGTGACGAGTCCCGCTTTAGTCTTGGTGGAGACGCCCAACGAATCCGTGGGTGGAGGCACCGTGGTCAGCACCGTGGTCAGCACATCCAGAAGGCCTGGTGTCCCTCCACCTCCACCCCTACCGCACCATCTGCAGGAACTGTGTGAGGATGTTCAAGCTGCATGGGATGGATTATCACAGGACACCATTAGGAACCTCTACAGCTCCATACCGAGACGTCTGGCGTGTTGGGTTACCAAACACGGCGGCCCATACTGAGAGACAGACTTCTGTATGTGTAGCTCAATAAATATTGATCATCAGTTATTGATCCTGGTCCCCTTTATCTTCCTTCCCAACACCACCGCACTCCCACACCTCCTTCTGGGTGCAGCTGGTCTGTAGGTGATGGGTGGATGTAGTATGATTGGTTATGTTTATGAATCCTGGAGTTCTGTATCAGCACATTCCTACATGTGGTGCCTTTCCGAGGCGTTCCTATCGCTGTTCCGCCGGCGCCAAGGCTCATCTCCACCCCACCACAGTCTGCTGAAGCAGCGCTCCGGCGGTCCCGCAGGCTGAATTATGGGTAATGCTGTCCGTTTTGATGCCTGGGTAATCCGATCAGGTGCGGAGGGGAGGCGTGCGCTTCCGGACGGCCGGGAAACATCAGGAACCTCAGCAGAGCGGGAGTGAGCTCACTGAACAAGGACTGGCCACTTTATTAGAAACACCCACCTTCTACCTCCACTAACTGGCCACTTTATTAGAAACACCCACCTTGTGCTTCCACTAACCGGCCACTTTATTAGAAACACCCACCTTCTACTTCCACTAACTGGCCACTTTATTAGAAACACCCACCTTCTACTTCCTCTAACTGGCCACTTTATTAGAAACACCACCTACTACTTCCTCTAACTGGCCACTTTATTGGAAACACCCACCTTCTACTTCCACTAACTGGCCACTTTATTAGAAACACCCACCTTCTACTTCCACTAACTGGCCACTTTATTAGAAACACCCACCTTCTACTTCCTCTAACTGGCCACTTTATTAGAAACACCACCTACTACATCCACTAACTGGCCACTTTATTAGAAACACCCACCTTGTACCTCCACTAACTGGCCACTTTATTAGAAACACCCACCTTTCACTTCCACTAACTGGCCACTTTATTAGAAACACCCACCTTCCACTTCCACTAACTGGCCACTTTATTAGAAACACCCACCTTCTACTTCCTCTAACCGGCCACTTTATTAGAAACACCCACCATATGCTTTCACTAACTGGCCACTTTATTAGAAACACCCACCTTGTACTTCCACTAACTGGCCACTTTATTAGAAACACCCACCTTGTACTTCCACTAACTGGCCACTTTATTAGAAACACCCGCCTTGTGCTTCCACTAACCGGCCACTTTATTAGAAACACCCACCTTGTACTTCCACTAACTGGCCACTTTATTAGAAACACCCGCCTTGTGCTTCCACTAACCGGCCACTTTATTAGAAACACCCACCTTCTACTTCCTCTAACTGGCCACTTTATTAGAAACACCCACCTTGTACTTCCACTAACTGGCCACTTTATTAGAAACACCCACCTTCTACTTCCACTAACTGGCCACTTTATTAGAAACACCCGCCGTGTGCTTCCACTAACTGGCCACTTTATTAGAAACACCCATCTTGTACTTCCACTAACTGGCCACTTTATTAGAAACACCCATCTTGTACTTCCACTAACTGGCCACTTTATTAGAAACACCACCTACTACTTCCTCTAACTGGCCACTTTATTAGAAACACCCACCTTCTACACCTAAGTTGTGCTTCCACTAACTGCCACGTTGTTAGAACGGATACTTCTGAGTGGAGAACATTCTAGAACAGTGTGAATGAAGGAGAACATACTGGAGGAATTCTAGAACGAACTAAATGGTGTAGGAGAACAGAGTGGATGGAGCAGGATGGTGTGAATGGGAGGCTATGATTTAGAGCAGAGCGGTACAGCGTGGTGGTTGTAGCTGTCCGTGGTGCTGAATCAGACTAGTGTAGTGCTTAGTAGCTGGCCATGGTGCTGAACCAGGCCAACAGATTCTGCAGTGTGGGTTTCGCCGGTTGTCCGTGGTGGTGAGTTCTGTAGTTTGGGTTTCAGTGGTTGTCCGTGGTGCTGAATTCCACAGTATGTAGGCTGGGTGTGTAGGTACTCGTTACCTGTGGTGCTGTATTCTGTAACGTGGGTTTCGCTGTCTGTCGCTGGTGCTGATTCTCACGGTGTGCAGGCTTGGTGTGTAGGTACTCGTTACCTGTGGTTCTGAACTCTGTAGTGTGGGTTTCGCTGGCTGTCGCTGGTGCTGAGTCTCACGGTGTGGAGGCTTGGTGTGTAGGAGAATTCTGTAGTGTGGGTTTCGCTGGTTGTCCGTGGTGCTGATTCTTGCGGTGTGCAGGCTTGGTGTGTAGGTACTCATTAACTGTGGTTCTGTGGTCTGAATTCTGTGTGGGTTTCACCGGCTATCCGTGGGGCTGATTCTTGAGGTGTGCAGGCTTGGTGTGTAGGTACTCGTTAACTGTGGTTCTGTAGTGTGGGTTTCTCTGGCCGTCCCTGGTTCTGAATTCCACAGTGTGGGTTTCGCTGGCTGTCTGTAGTGATGAATTCTATAGTGTGGGTTTCGCTGGCTGGGGCTGATTCTTGCGGTGTGGAGACTTGGTGTGTAGGCCCTCGTTACCTGTGGTTCTGAACTCTGTAGTGTGGGTTTCTCTGGTTGTCCGTGGTGCCGAGTCTCACGGTGTGCAGGCTTGGTGTGTAGGTACTCGTTACCTGTGGTTCTGAACTCTGTAGTGTGGGTTTCTCCGGCCGTCCCTGGTTCTGAACTCCACAGCGCTGCTGTGTAAGGCTTGTGAGAGCTGCGGCTGTAATTGCGGGCTCGGTGCGAGCAGAGGAAGCGCCGCTCTGTAATTAGGCTGTATCAGATCGTGTTGGCTCCGTGTGCCGTGACCTTCACCGCGTAAACCGGGATGGGAGTTTCGGATAACGGACCGGACTAGTATATGCCTTGGTTTCATGACTGCTGTTGATGATCGGTGAATGGATAAGTAGGGTCAGCCTAGGGGTCCCGGTCAGATACCCAGTACCCAGTGGTTATACCCAACACCATGGTGACCGGTGATTCTGAACGTTGTTTATTATTGAGTAACCGCAAGAAAATAGAAACCACATGCTGGTTTTCGTAGCCGGCCAGTGTTGGGACCACAGCACCGTTACCGGATCCCGGCTCCTCGTTTCCCTGAAGAGCCGGTCTATGTTCCGAGATGACTATAATCTTTATTACCACCGGATTATAGTAATTAGTACAGTCGGGTGTAATTGGCCAGCAAATGTACGGCGCTGGCTGTATGTGGTGGGTTTGGAAATGGATGTAATGAGAAAATGATTCCGAACTCCCTGAACTCTACAGCGGTGGAGGCGGCGCGTGGCGCGCTTCGCTCCGGAATGGATTCCGATGGAACTGAAGGATGGGAGCTTTTAGGGATTGTTTGTTATGGTTAGACGGTTGGGAAATCAGATGCCGAAATTAGAATTCGGAATGAACCAGCTTTTAAGACGGAACTGAAGGCATGGATCCGTTGGGCGTCACCACCCCTCGCCACTGAAGACGACCCGCTGCCATCCCGAGTCGCTCCATGACAGTCTGGTACGACACCACTGCAGTCTTTGGTGACGGTGACGTGTTGTTAAGGACAGTCGTGGTAACGGTCCGGGTGCATGTGGTCCTGCGTGGTGCAGCCGTCTGCTAGCGGGATGCTCATGGAGTCATGGCGCAGTCGTGGCTGGGGGCTCACTCCCCACGTCAGTTGGTGCCCTCTCTCCGTGGTTCGTGTAGGTCTCCCAGATCGTTCATGGTGCTGGTGCACGCCTTCTCCCATCCTTTGCCAGCAGCAGTGACCGGTATGCCATCGATAAGACCGTCCTGCTTCCTGGAGGCCTACGGCACAACCCCTCTCCGACTCCTCCAACTGCTCAAATTGCTTTTGGACTCTTCTCTGAGCCACACCTCGCTTTCGGAATGGATTCCGATGGAACTGAAGGATCGGAGCTTTTAGGGATTGTTTGTTATGGTTAGACGGTTGGGAAATAAGATGCCGAAATTAGAATTCGGAATGAACCAGCTTTTAAGACGGAACCAGGCACGGATTCGTTGGTCGTCTCCACCACTCGCCACTGAAGACGACACGCTGCCATTCCGAGTCGCTCCATGACAGTCTGGTACGACACCACTGCAGTGTTTGGTGACGGTGACGTGGTGTTAAGGACAGTCGTGGTAACGGTCGTGGCTGTGGGCTCACTCCCCACATCTGTTGGTGCCCTCTCTCCGTGGTTCGTGTAGGTCTCCCAGATCGTTCATGGTGCTGGTGCATGCCTTCTCCCATCCTTTGCCAGCAGCAGCAACCGCTATGCCGTTGATAAGACCGTCCTGCTTCCTGGAGGCCTACGGCACAACCCCTCTCCGACTCTTCCAGCTGCTCAAATTGCTTTCGGACTCTTCTCTGAGCCACACCTTGCTTTCGAAGGCTGCTACCAAACACCGCCAGTCAGAACGGCCCATCCTTGCTTACATCACATCTGCGGCCGAGTGTGAAATTTGAATTTGGTTAGGATGCCAAACCTACCCACCGAATTTCCTCCTCGTTGGCCGACTCCTGACTGATCTTGTAACTGCTCTCTCTCTTTTTCCCTCTCTTCCCTCAGATCCGGGTGTTCCGGCCCCCCAACTACTCGGGGACGATCGCACTGGCGCTGTTGGTGTCCCTGGTTGGTGGTCTTCTCTACCTGCGCCGAAACAACCTGGAGTTCATCTACAACAAAACCGGCTGGGCCATGGCTGCTCTGGTAAGAGGCCTCCAGACGACACTTCCGCAATGCCTCCACCTGCTTTATTATGGCTCGGGTGTAGAATCCGGGCCGAAATCCGGATCCCTGGTGGTCCTGGGGTATAAGGAAGGTCAGCTTGCATTGTTTCAAGCAGCTCTCCGGTCAGACCGGACGATGCCAGACCCTCAAAACACGTCTGGAGCCCACATTGTGCTACTTTAGGTTCTACCTGGAGCTAACATGGCTAACAGACAGTGGATCTCAATAGTCACCCAAATAGCCTACATGCCCTGTAAAGGCACATCACCTAAACACCTCTCAAACGGCGTTCAGGTTCCTTGGTATTTATGAAGGTCCAGGTCAGCTGAGGGGCCGGTCTTGGGCTGGAGGTTAGGGAACCACCCTTGTGACCTATCTGAACATAAGTGCCCTTGAGCAAGGTACCTAACCCCCACCTGCTCTCCAGGTGCCGTGGATAGGGCTGCCCAGTGCTCTGGGCAAATGTGCATACTGCCCCCTAGTGTGGGTGAATGTGTGTTTCACTTTACAGGTGGTTTAAAACAGCAGGTAGATACTGTTCTATTGACATACAGGTTCTAGACGTTGGTGGTTGCCCACCAAGGTCTCTGTGACCTTAAAGAAGGTGCGGAGGTCGTTTGAGTGGGCTGTGAAATTTTGCCCAGTATCTTTTCAGCAGGCTATTTGGGTGACTATTAAGTTCTAGTGTCTGTTAGCAATGTTAGCCTCGTAGCTCAAGTTCTTAACCAGTGACGGAGGATTAGGTCTCCGAACTTGTCTACGCTGATGGGCTACGTTGGGGGTTAGCTCCGGTTGGAGGTCCGGTTCCCAGCCTCTCTTTAACTCTGGTATTTAACCGGCTGTATTCCCAAAAAACGAGTCACCTTGTTTGTTTAAGGTGGTAGTACCTTCAGGCTCCAGTAGATGGCGCTGCACAAGGATGGTGAGTCTATAAAGCCCTGTGGGGTGTGAGTAATGGGATCCATAGATTGGGAAGAGGTGCTACAGTGCA
>JAMWET010002900.1:15000-57500 GCA_024036415.1 Prochilodus magdalenae
CCGGCGCGTCTGGAGCGTGCACATGCAGCGCTGGAATTCAGATAGGAGGCGGGTTGGAACGCGCTGGAGAAGGTTGCGAGAGGGATTGAGGTTGGGGGGCGGGGTTTGCGAGAGTTGATGAATACAGAGGGGGTGATTGGTCTACCAATCGGGGTTGCTGTGGTAAAGGTGTGTTTGTGGATACAGTATAATAACTAGACTCCTGGAATTCTGGTTCTTCCTGAATTTGCTGATATCCGGTGGAATCCATTCCTCTACCTGTCCATGCAAGGGCAGGTATGGTGTCCTTCTAAGGTCATTAGGGTCCTTTGTTGCCATATGGGGGCTTTGCTTTGCCCTTCTGGTATATGAACGGTTCTCAGCCAGGTCATGTGGTTCTATTCCACCATATGGGGGCTTTGCTTTGCCGTTCTGGTATATGAGCAGGTCAAGCGGGTCCTTTCCACCATATGGGGGCTTTGCTTTGCCGTTCTGGTATATGAGCAGTTCTCAACCAGGTCATGCGGTTCTGTTCCACCATATGGGGGCGTTGCTTTGCCGTTCTGGTATATGAGCAGTTCTCACGCAGGTCATGCGGGTCCTTTCCACCATATGGGGGCGTTGCTTTGCTGTTCTGGTATATGAGCAGGTCATGCGGGTCCTTTCCACCAATATGGGGGCTGTGCTTCGCCTCTCTGGTATATGAGCAGGTCATGCGGGTCCTTTCCACCAATATGGGGGCTGTGCTTTGCCCTTCTGGTATATGAACGGTTCTCAGCCAGGTCATGTGGGTCCTTTGCTGCCACGTGGGGGCTTTGCTTTGCCGTTTGGGTATATGAGCAGGTCATGCGGCTCTGTTCCACCATATGGGGGCGTTGCTTTGCCGTTCGGGTATATGAGCAGGTCATGTGGTTCTATTCCACCATATGGGGGCTTTGCTTTACCGTTTTGGTATATGAGCAGTTCTCAGCCAGGTCATGCGGGTCTTTTCCACCATATGGGGGCTTTGCTTTACCGTTTTGGTATATGAGCAGTTCTCAGCCAGGTCATGCGGGTCCTTTCCACCATATGGGGGCGTTGCTTTGCGGTTCTGGTTTATGAGCAGGTCATGCGGTTCTATTCCACCATTTGGGGGCGTTGCTTTGCCGTTCTGGTATATGAGCAGGTCATGCCGGTCCTTTGCTGCCACATGGGGGCTTTGCTTTGCTGTTCTGGTATATGAGCAGTTCTCAGCCAGGTCATGCGGTTCTGTTCCACCATATGGGGGCTTTGCTTTGCCTTTCTGGTATATGAGCAGTCCTTAGCCAGGTCATGTGGGTCCTTTGCTGCCACATGGGGGCTTTGCTTTGCCTTTCTGGTATATGAGCAGGTCATGCCGGTCCTTTCCACCATATGGGGGCTGTGCTTCGCCTCTCTGGTGTATGAGCAGGTCATGCGGGTCCTTTCCACCATTTGGGGGCGTTGCTTTGCCGTTCTGGTATATGAACAGTTCTCAGCCAGGTCATGCGGGTCCTTTGCTGCCACATGGGGGCGTTGCTTTGCCCTTCTGGTATATGAACGGTTCTCAGCCAGGTCATGTGGGTCCTTTCCACCAATATGGGGGCTTTGCTATGCCTCTCTGGTATATGAGCAGGTCATGTGGGTCCTTTCCACCATATGGGGGCTGTGCTTTGCCCTTCTGGTATATGAGCAGTTCTCACGCAGGTCATGCGGGTCCTTTGCTGCCACGTGGGGGCTTTGCTTTGCCTTTCTGGTATATGAGCAGGTCATGTGGGTCCTTTCCACCATATGGGGGCTGTGCTTTGCCGTTCTGGTATGTGAGCGGTTCTGTTGGAGTTCCAGATCTCAGCCTGAGTTCCGCAGCTCCCCTAACATGCGGTATCCTAATGACATCTTGGGCAGTGGGAATCGTATTGTGATGGGAATCGGCGAGCTTCATTATCAGATTCTCCTGCGGTTGTTAGAGTGTTGGCACACTGTTTGATGAGTCAGTGTGCGATTTCACACACGGATGATGATGCCTGAGGACTCTACTTTGCCTGCCTGGCCAGTTCCAGTCGGAGAAGAGTACAGTAAGCAGTGTTTGACTAGTACACTTGCCAAGTTCCTCTATCCTCTCACGGTCCATTAGCTGTGCACACTGTGCTTGTGCATTGACCTGGCAGTATGATATGTATCATGACCTCCACCTTTACAGCTATACCTGCTCCAACTCCTCTGGGAATTCTTTCCACAATGGTTAGGAATGTGTTTATGGGAATTCCTGACCATTCCTCCAGAAGCACATGTGTGAGGTCAGACACTGATGTTGGACGAGAAGGCCTGGCTCTCAGTCTCCGCTCCAATCCATCCCATAGGTGTTCTATCGGGTGGAGGTCAGGACTCTGTGCAGGCCAGTCCAGTTCCTCCACACCAGACTCGCTGGGATTAGAACACAGTGGGAGTGATTGGGAACGACAGCAGCTCAGCCACGAACTGGTAGACCATGTACAATGACAGAGCGGGGTCAGAGGATGCTGAGGGTCATAGGTCACAGAGGTCACCAACTTTCTCCAGAGTCCATCACTACAGTCCTCCAACCTTCATGTGTCCTTCAGATCAGCTCAGGAACAGTGTGTAGAGCTTCATGGAATGGGTTTCCATGGCGAGCAGCTGCATCCCAGCCTTACATCACCAAGCGCAGTGCAGAGCGTGGAACGCAGTGGTGTAAAGCTCCGCCCCTGGACTCCAGAGCAGTGGAGGTGTGTTCTCTGGAGTGACCGATCACGCTTCTCCGTCTGGTGATCCGATGGACGAGTCTGGGTTTGGCGGTACCAGGAGAACGGTACTGGTCTGACTGCACTGTGCCGAGTGTAGAGTTTGGTGGAGGGGGGATTATGGTGTGGGGGTGGTGTTTAGGAGTTGGGCTCCACCCCTTAGTTCCAGTGAGAGGAACTCTTAATGCTTCAGGAGACCAAGAGACTCTGGACGCTCCCAACTTTGTGGGGACAGTTTGGGGACGGCCCCTTCCTGTTCCAACATGACCGCACACCAGTGCACAGAGCAAGCTCCATAAAGACATGGAGGAGCGAGTCTGGTGTGGAGGAACTGGACTGGCCTGCACAGAGTCCTGACCTCCACCCGATAGAACACCTTTGAGATGGATTGGAGTGGCGACTGAGAGCCAGGCCTTCTCGTCCAACATCAGAGTCTGACCTCACACATGTGCTTCTGGAGGAATGGTCAGGAATTCCCATAACCACATTCCTACACCTTGTGGAACATCTTTCCAGAAGAGATGGAGCTGGTATAGCTGTAAAGGGTGGAGCATCATATTACACCCTACGGATTAAGAATAGGATGTAGCTCAAGTTCCTATGTGTGTGAAGCAGACGAGCGAGTGTCCATTAACATATCCAGGAAGATTCAATCATATGCACAGCCATTGTCATATAGACGTGAAGCAAGATGACTCACGGCTTCCGAACTTGAGCGGGCGCTGCCAGCCGTCGTAAACCCCCCCACAAAATGAACTTTTATACCAGGCAAAATAGCCAGCGGGCCCAGCCCCATAAATATCGAGCAGCCCTTTAAGTGTCTGTCAGCAATATCAAACTTCAACCACACCAGCTCTCGCGCTCGCACTCGCGCACCCACACACGAGCTCAATGCGCTATTCAAAAAGTGTGATAAAGCTCCCTCTTCAGTTCTCCTCCCGGAGGGGCTTGCGTGTCAGCGGTCCGGTCAATACTGCAATAAATCTCAATTGAATTCCGGATGTTTTAATTAATACACTATAAATAAGGGGATAAGAGGCTTTCCGGGTGTAATCCTGACACCGACGATTCCCTTCTCCGCTAAGCCTGCTGCCGGGGCGCCAAGTGCCTTCCGTCGTTCGGAATTCTTGGAGGGCCATCGGAATTCATGCTGATGGCAGAAGTGCGGCAAACTTTACTGTAGGTCAGATTGTGTTGGGTTGCGGCATTGCGGCGCTACGATGCTTCCAAGGAGCTGAGTCCACTTTTCTCCAGCCTGACTCGTCTAATAAGTTTCGGGGGGGAAGGAAGACGATGGGATGAGCCGGAAGAAGGACGTTCCCGGGTGGGAGTTAGCTGGGCAAGTAGCCTACTGAGAACTGAAACCAACGGTTCAATCGAAAGTTCAAAACAACCGGGCCCCCCTAGCAACCACCTGGAATACCTTGTGGACCCACCAACACTGCTCCACCATCAGATACACCGCAGCTTTCATCTCTGAATGAGAGGAGAACATCAAGCTCCACTCCTGCTCCAGATCTGAGAACATCCATAGGTGATTTGTCCATCCTTCCTCCACTGTGAGAAGACACCTCCACACTATGGAGGTCTGAAAGGAGGTGCAGCTGTTCAAGAAGCTCCGCACTGAGAAAAGGAGAGTCCACACACCTCCAACAAAGAAGCTGCTGGTGTTCTCAGAGCTATGGACTGACCATCCCGGAGTCCTGAACACCACTGAATGTGTTTGGAAGCAGGAAATGCTTGGCGTTTGGAGGTGTGGCTCTTTGAGGGACTGAAAGTGAGTGTCCTGAGAAGAATGGACGCGCTAATGAAGTGGACACACCAAACACCAAGCTACAGCTGTGAACCATCGGTAAGTGAGTGACGGGATCCATAGATTGGGAAGAGGTGCTACAGTGCAGGGAATGTCTCATTTCATGTGTGGAAAATGGCTCCAGAGCAGATGTTAATGATTGGCTAAAAGGAGGGACTGCATGTGGGCGTGGCCAAAGACCATAGTGTGAAGGAAGTAGCTGAATCTGCAGGTGTATGGAAGCGTACGGTCATACGGGTCTACCAGCGGCTACAATCCCAGTCTACAGGGAATTCTCCTCGGGATTGTGCCAGGGAAGGCCTCCACCAAATCTGGCCCCGATTCGGTGATGCCAGAGTGTCTAAACATTGATGTGGCCTAGGTTCAGGGTCTACAAGGTATTCCAGGTGGTGGCTAGGGGGCCTTGTCCAGTACATGCCAAATTCGATCCCACCTGCATGTTTCGATCATAGGGGACGGTTCATAATCTTCCACACTGGCTGTCAGACCTCCTGCTCGGAAAAGCCAGGGGGTGTAGCTGAAATGAGACTCCGCCTACAGACCGAAACCCTGAAGAACAGTTCTCGTGGAACCCTTTATGAAAATGTCTTGCAGGTTCTGTGTCGTTCTCGGGGTGTTCTAATTAAATGGGAATGGATTCTTTGGTTGACGTGACGGTAAACTTGAACCACAGTGCCTACACTGAGCTGCTGGACAACCAGGTTTCCCCTACAGTTCCTCATCATCATCATCATCATCATCATCATCATCATCTCCTCACCAAGGAACAGAACATTCCAATCCCTGTATCCCAGGACGACAGTTCTTGGGCTGCATATGTGGCTGAATGGCATGACTAGCCTGCCAAGTCCCCAGATTTGAATGCCCTTGGAAATCTGTGGGAACCACCTGGCACAACCAGTAAAATGCCAGGGAAGGCATCCACCCAATCCGAACCAAGTGACCAATCCTTTGATCTGAGAGTATCTGAACATTGACATGGCCCCCATCCAGAATCATGTCCAGTCCAGCCAAATCCGACCTGATTTTGGTGCATCAGGTACATTCCAGTCGTAGAGGGCTCTTTGCCAGATCGCCTCCCAATTAGCATCCCAGTTAAGGCACCCTATCCACTCCTACCAGAGTGGTGCCCGCAGGGGTGTGGTATGGAGGGAGCGGAGTGGAGTGTAGAATCTGCACTTTCCTCGTAACTCCACCACTCGTCTCAACAAGCAATGAGTCAGGAATTCTTATGGTGGGATCAGGATGTGGTTCCGTTGTCCCAGGCGTGGACTGGGGGTTAGGAACCTGGCGTGAAAATGAAGGTCTTGTAAAGTCTGCTCCGCCCCAGCTGTCCTCGACGAGGCAGATGCTGGTTGGCGTGCCAGAGCCAGCCTGACTGCGCTTGCTTTAACGGGAATGTATTCCGGGCTTTTAAAGCCGTGCTAACATTTCTAATTATAAAGGAAAGCCGGCGGGGGCAGATTAGCACGCAAATGGGATCATGCTAACTGCTCCGTACTATGAATTTGTTTTTAGCCCTGTTAGCACATTCGGGTGATGGATTCCTTAAACCCTGTTTCATTATGCAATGTGACAACTCGCCTCTACCCCCTTACAACCTACCTCAGCAGTGGGACCTGGAAGCCTGCTCTGTGACCGTATCCTGATTTAAATTAACGAGAACAAAAATGTGGGTTATGATGAATTCCCCGTTAGCGTGCTGTAGCTCTAGGGGCTGTATTTTCTCCGACATGTAATTAATGCTGGTGTTAAACTTGATTTTTTTTTTTTTTTACCCGAGTTCTCTGCTTTACTGGTGCAACTGCGGCGAGTTGATGGGTCACCGGGGAGCCACAGGGCCATCTGCTCTCGGCCCTTCCTGTTTGAGGGAGCTTTCTCCGGGCTCCGGAAGCTGTCTTGCACCCATCTGCACCTACCTGACTTTTATGGGCAGTGCGCTGGAGCCAGCTGTTCTACGCAAGTGTCCGAGTGCAAGGCTGAATTTAAAGAGGTTCTGGTCCAGGAGACGAACGTGGCGAGTTCTGACCAGCCGTTTTTCAGCTTATCACCATGCGCAGTGGGCAGTTTGCTTCAAGACTGCATCGATCGAGTTCACTTCGAGGTTGTATAGATTTGGTCAGTTTATGTTGGATTTGTATGGATTTTGGTAAGTTCATATTGAAGGTGTATCGATCTGGTCAGTTTGTGTTTGTCGGTTTCGCTTTTCTATAGATGTTCACTGTGAGTTTGAATTTGGTAAGTTCGTTGAAATTGTAGAATTGTGATTTGGTTTGTATAAATTTGGTTAGTTTACTTTGAGTTTGTGTAGATCTGGTCCATTCATATTAGTTTGTATATATTTGGTGTGTCGGGCTTGTATAGATTTGGTCGGTCTGTGTTGGGTTAATATAGATTTGTTCAGTCTGTGTTGGGTTTGTATAGATTGGGTCGGTCTGTGTCGGGCTTGTATAGATTGGGTCGGTCTATGTTGGGCTTGTATAGATTGGGTCAGTCTGTGTTGGACTTGTATAGATTGGGTCAGTCTGTGTTGGACTTGTATAGATTGGGTCAGTCTGTGTCGGGCTTGTATAGATTTGGTCAGTCTGTGTTGGGCTTGTATAGATTGGGTCGGTCTGTGTTGGGCTTGTATATATTGGGTCGGTCTGTGTCGGGCTTGTATAGATTTGTTCCGTCTTTGTCATGTTGGTATAGATTTGGTCGGTCTGTGTCGGGCTTGTATAGATTTGGTCGGTCTGTGTTGGGCTTGTATAGATTTGGTCGGTCTGTGTTGGGCTTGTATAGATTGAGTCAGTCCGTGTTGGGCTTGTATAGATTGGGTCGGTCTATGTTGGGCTTGTATAGATTGGGTCGGTCCGTGTCGGGCTTGCATAGATTGGGTCGGTCCGTGTCGGGCTTGTATAGATTGGGTCGGTCTGTGTCGGGCTTGTATAGATTGGGTCGGTCTGTGTCGGGCTTGTATAGATTGGGTCGGTCTGTGTCGGGCTTGTATAGATTGGGTCGGTCCGTGTCGGGCTTGTATAGATTGGGTCAGTCTGTGTTGGGCTTGTATAGATTTGGTCAGTTTGTGTTGGGCTTGTATAGATTGGGTCGGTCTGTGTCGGGCTTGTATAGATTGGGTCAGTCTGTGTCGGGCTTGTATAGATTGGGTCAGCCTGTGTTAGGCTTGTATAGATTGAGTCAGTCTGTGTCGGGCTTGTATAGATTGGGTCGGTCTGTGTCGGGCTTGTATAGATTGGGTCGGTCCGTGTCGGGCTTGTATAGATTGGGTCGGTCCGTGTCGGGCTTGTATAGATTGGGTCGGTCCGTGTCGGGCTTGTATAGATTGGGTCGGTCCGTGTCGGGCTTGTATAGATTGGGTCGGTCTGTGTTGGGCTTGTATAGATTGGGTCGGTCTGTGTCGGGCTTGTATAGATTGGGTCGGTCTGTGTCGGGCTTGTATAGATTGGGTCGGTCTGTGTCGGGCTTGTATAGATTGGGTCGGTCTGTGTTGGGCTTGTATAGATTGAGTCAGTCTGTGTTGGGCTTGTATAGATTGGGTCAGCCTGTGTCGGGCTTGTATAGATTTGGTCCGTCTTTGTCGTGTTGGTATATATTTGGTCGGTCTGTGCCGGGCTTGTATAGATTGGGTCAGCCTGTGTCGGGCTTGTATAGATTGGGTCAGTCTGTGTCGGGCTTGTATAGATTGGGTCGGTCTGTGTCGGGCTTGTATAGATTGGGTCAGTCTGTGTCGGGCTTGTATAGATTGGGTCAGCCTGTGTTAGGCTTGTATAGATTGAGTCAGTCTGTGTTGGGCTTGTATAGATTGGGTCAGTCTGTGTCGGGCTTGTATAGATTGGGTCAGCCTGTGTTAGGCTTGTATAGATTGGGTCAGTCTGTGTTGGGCTTGTATAGATTGGGTCAGTCTGTGTTGGGCTTGTATAGATTGGGTCGGTCTGTGTCGGGCCTGTATAGATTGGGTCGGTCTGTGTTAGGCTTGTATAGCTTTAAATTTACTTGGAGTTTGAATTGTTTGCCAGAGCACCTTAGCATTAGACCTCGGAAGCTATCCTGAGAGTTCCAGTCCTGTTCTAGAACGTACGGAGAGCCTCCACTACGGTGCATTAATATTAATAACGCTGCCTTTATAGCCGGCATTGTTGAGTCCTCACACGAGGAGAAATAGCTTTGAAAGTACAATAAATGTATGAAGAGCTGGGAGAGCATTTCTCCGCACACGAGTCTTCCTTGGAGAGCAGGGTAAAGTGAGCTCACTTCACATCCATTAAGCCTGAAAGTGCCGAAAATAAAACAAGACAGAAATCAAGAGGGCAGAAAACAAACGAGCGCGGCGCTCCGCCGAATGACAATTAAGAGAGGAGCGTGTAGGCTAATGCGCTATAAATTGTTAAAAAGGCTCGTTGTGCATCTTACGCTCTTTAGGATGGAGCGGACAGCGATGATTCATCTGCCGGTTGGAGGAGGGGGTGTGGCTGGGCCAGTGGAACGGGCCAGTCGAGCCTTGTTAGTTCTCCCTCAGCACTTTATATCGTATTGTAACTCATGAGGGTTGCCATGTTCTGTCTCGTTTTCAAATCCTCCAGCTCTTGCAACACTGATGTCAGGATGCAAGAAGCCTTAATGAATTATTCAGCCATGAACACTGATCTCAATGTCATAAACAAAGTGGTTAACAATGCCACAGTTCCCCCACTGGAGGTACCCAACACCAGAACGGCATCGCTGCACGTACTAAAGCAGCCCCAACATTCTTTACCAGTGAAACAGCGGGAAAAAGTTTGGTGGTGTTCGGGCAGAGCCATCTATTATTTACAGCTGCCTTTCGGCGATTGGGAAATTACTCCCTAAGAGCAGGAGCAGGAGGAGGAGGAGCCATAACTCAAGATGATGATCTCAATAACAGCTTTAGGAAAAAGCAATGAGAACAACCAAGGCTGAAATGGATGGTAAAGAACCAGTGCAAGGAACCAAGACTCGGAATAAGAAACTACGTAGGAGCGTGAGGAGGAACCTGAGGAGAACCAAAACTTAGAAGGACTATCTTTTCAAGGGTATAGCCACAGACCACTGAGAGGGTTCAGAACTCTGAAGTAAAAACTAAAAAAATCAGTCGTCATGGCTTAGTATCTAGAACCAAAGCAAGAAACCAGGGCTTGAAAGGAGAACCTCCTTAAAAGCATGAGGCAGAGCCTGAGAGAAACCAAGACTAACAATAAAAGCAGAAGTAACTCTTTAAGAGTGTAGCCTCAGAAATCGGTTATCAGACACAAAATCTAGAACCAAAGAGAACTGTGAACCGAAAGTAAAAACGAGAGAGTAAAAGGAGAGAATCGCCATGAGGAGCCAAGGCTCGGAGGCATCAGTGTGAGGAACCAAACATTATAAAGAAAAACTTATCTTAGAACATGAGGAAGAACCATTGAGAGGAACCCAGACTCTAAATAAGCTTCTCCTGAAGATCACAAGGAGGAACCAGGAAGAGGAACCAAGACTCAACAAGAAAAAAACCCTCTCTTTAAAGCATGAGGGTACCTAAGACTCAAAGGGAGAAACTTATTAAGATCATGAGGAAGAACCACTAAGAGGAACCAAGACTCAAAAGAAAACCTCCCCAGAAGCATGAGGAACGCTGAGAGGAAAAGCTCAAGAGGAGAACCTTTCTAAAGGCAGTAAGGATAACCCTGAGAGGAACCAAGAGAGAAGGCCCTTCTTGGTGTGGTTCCTCAAGACTCAAAATGATAAACTCCTTAGCAGCATCATTAAGAACCAAGACTTGGAAATAGTAGCTCCTTAGGTGGATAAGGAAGACATCCTGAGAAGAACCATGAAGGTAAAACCATGAACCTATGACAGGACTCAGAGCTCAATAGGAGAAACAACGTCATCAGACTCGTGTAAGGGAGAACCAACAGGAACCCAACAGGAAAAACAATGCAAACAGAGAGAACCAAATCTCAAAAAGAAACTCTCCAAGTTAATGTGGAACAAGCGCTAAGTGGAACCAAGACTCAAAAGAAGAAACTTTCTAAGAACATGCAGAATAAAAACGGAGAGGAACCAAGATTCTAAAGAGAACAACTCTCTAAAAGCACCAAGAACCAAGACTTGGAATAAGAAACTAGGTAGGTGCATGAAGAAGAAACACAGCCAGGGACCAAGACTCGAAGGGAAAACCTACCTAAGAGCATGAAGAGCCATGTAGAGGAACCAAGACCCAAAATGAAAAAGTACCTTAGAGCATGAAGAACCATGTAGAGGAACCAAGACTCAAACTGTAAAACTACCTAAGAGCATGAAGAACCTTGTAGAGGAACCAAGACTCAAACTGAAAAACTACCTAAGAGCATGAAGAACCATGTAGAGGAACCAAGACTCAAACTGAAAAACTACATAAGAGCATGAAGAACCTTGTAGAGGAACCAAGACTCAAACTGAAAAACTACCTAAGAGCGTGAAGAACCATGTAGAGGAACCAAGACTCAAAATAAAAAAAACTACCTAAGAGCATGAAAAAGAAATACACAGAGGAACCAAGACTCAAAAGAAGAAACTTTCTAAGAACATGCAGAATAAAAACTGAGAGGAACCAAGATTCTAAAGAGAACAACTCTGTAAAAGAACCAAGGCTTCTCTCAGTGATTTTTGAGAACCCAAAACCAGAAGCTCCTTGACAGCATGTGCAAGAATGAAACTCACCAAGGAAAACTCATGAAGGAAAACTTCCTTAGGTGACAAGAAACAACTAAGAGGAACCAAGACTCAGAAGGAGCCTGAAAGTCTAACCACAAATGAACGAGGAACCAAGACTAGGAATAAGAAACTAGGTAGGTGCATAAAGAAGAAACACAGCCAGGAACCAAGACTCGAAGGAAAAACCTACCTAAGAGCATGAAGAACCATGTAGAGGAACCAAGACTCAAACTGAAAAAGTACCTAAGAGCATGAAGAACCATGTAGAAGAATCAAGACTCAAACTGAAAAACTAACTAAGAGCATGAAGAACCTTGTAGAGGAACCACGCCTCAAACTGAAAAAGTACCTAAGAGCATGAAGAACCATGTAGAGGAACCAAGACTCAAACTGAAAAACTGCCAAAGAGCGTGAAGAACCACGTAGAGGAACCAAGACTCAAAATAAAAAATCTACCTAAGAGCATTAAAAAGAACTATGCATAGAAACCAAGCCTCAAAAGAAAAAAACTTTCTAAGAACATGCAGAACATGCTGAGAGGAACCAAAATTCTTCTCTAAAAGCACCAAGGCTCCTCTCAGTGATTCCTCAGGAACGTCTCCACCTGAAGGAAGGTTTCAGGTGTATTCGGGAATTTCACCATCTGAATGAAGGTCTCGGGTGTACTCAGGACTGTCTCCGTCTGAAGGAAGGTCTCGGGGGTGTACTCAGGACTGTCTCCGCCTGAGGGAAGGTCTCGGGGGTGTACTCAGGACCGTCTCCATCTGAAGGAAGGTCTCGGGGGTGTACTCAGGACCGTCTCCGTCTGAAGGAAGGTCTCAGGGGTGTACTCAGGACCGTCTCCACCTGAAGGAAGGTCTCAGGGGTGTGCTCAGGACTGTCTCCGTCTGAAGGAAGGTCTCGGGTGTACTCAGGACCGTCTCCGTCTGAAGGAAGGTCTCAGGGGTGGACTCAGGACTGTCTCCGTCTGAAGGAAGGTCTCAGGGGTGTACTCAGGAACGTCTCCGTCTGAAGGAAGGTCTCGGGGGTGTACTCAGGAACGTCTCTGTCTGAAGGAAGGTCTCGGGGGTGTACTCAGGAACGTCTCCGTCTGAAGGAAGGTCTCGGGTATACTCAGGAACGTCTCCACCTATAGGAAGGTTTCGGGTGTACTCAGGAACGTCTCCACCTGAAGGAAGGGCTCAGGGGTGTACTCAGGACCGTCTCCGTCTGAAGGAAGGTCTCGGATGTACTCAGGACCGTCTCCATCTGAAGGAAGGTCTCGGGGGTGTACTCAGGACCGTCTCCGTCTGAAGGAAGGTCTCGGGTGTACTCAGGACTGTCTCCGTCTGAAGGAAGATCTCAGGGGTGGACTCAGAACCGTCTCCGTCTGAAGGAAGATCTCAGGGGTGTACTCAGGACTGTCTCCGCCTGAAGGAAGGTCTCGGGTGTACTCAGGACCGTCTCCGTCTGAAGGAAGATCTCAGGGGTGGACTCAGAACCGTCTCGGTCTGAAGGAAGATCTCAGGGGTGGACTCAGAACCGTCTCCGTCTGAAGGAAGATCTCAGGGGTGTACTCAGAACCGTCTCCGTCTGAAGGAAGATCTCAGGGGTGTACTCAGGAACGTCTCCGTCTGAAGGAAGGTCTCGGGTGTACTCAGAACCGTCTCCGTCTGAAGGAAGGTCTCGGGTGTACTCAGGACTGTCTCCGTCTGAAGGAAGGTCTCGGGTGTACTCAGGAACGTCTCCACCTGAAGGAAGGTCTCGGGGGTGTACTCAGGAACGTCTCCACCTGAAGGAAGGTCTCGGGTGTACTCAGGACCGTCTCCGTCTGAAGGAAGGTCTCAGGTGTACTCAGGACCGTCTCCGTCTGAAGGAAGGTCTCGGGTGTGCTCGGGACCGTCTCCGTCTGAAGGAAGGTCTCGGGTGTACTCAGGACCGTCTCCGTCTGAAGGAAGGTCTCGGGGGTGTACTCAGGAACGTCTCCGTCTGAAGGAAGGTCTCGGGTGTACTCAGGACCGTCTCCGTCTGAAGGAAGGTCTCGGGGGTGTACTCAGGACTGTCTCCGTCTGAAGGAAGGTCTCGGGTGTACTCAGGAACGTCTCCGTCTGAAGGAAGGTCTCGGGGGTGTACTCAGGAACGTCTCCACCTGAAGGAAGGTCTCGGGTGTACTCAGGAACGTCTCCACCTGAAGGAAGGTCTCGGGGGTGTACTCAGGACCGTCTCCGTCTGAAGGAAGGTCTCAGGGGTGTACTCAGGACCGTCTCCGCCTGAAGGAAGGTCTCAGGGGTGTACTCAGGACCGTCTCCGTCTGAAGGAAGGTCTCAGGGGTGTACTCAGGACCGTCTCCGTCTGAAGGAAGGTCTCAGGGGTGTACTCAGGACCGTCTCTGTCTGAAGGAAGGTCTCGGGGTTGTACTCAGGACCGTCTCCGTCTGAAGGAAGGTCTCGGGGGTGTACTCAGGACTGTCTCCGTCTGAAGGAAGGTCTCGGGGGTGTACTCAGGACTGTCTCTGTCTGAAGGAAGGTCTCGGGTGTACTCAGGACTGTCTCCGTCTGAAGGAAGGTCTCAGGGGTGTACTCAGGAACGTCTCCGCCTGAAGGAAGGTCTCGGGTGTACTCAGGACCGTCTCCGTCTGAAGGAAGGTCTCGGGTGTACTCAGGACTGTCTCCATCTGAAGGAAGGTCTCGGGGGTGTACTCAGGACTGTCTCCGTCTGAAGGAAGGTCTCAGGGGTGTACTCAGGACCGTCTCCATCTGAAGGAAGGTCTCGGGGGTATACTCAGGACTGTCTCCGTCTGAAGGAAGGTCTCGGGGGTGTACTCAGGACTGTCTCCATTTGAAGGAAGGTCTCGGGGGTGTACTCAGGACTGTCTCTGTCTGAAGGAAGGTCTCGGGTGTACTCAGGACCGTCTCCGTCTGAAGGAAGGTCTCGGGTGTACTCAGGACCGTCTCCGTCTGAAGGAAGGTCTCAGGGGTGTACTCAGGACCGTCTCTGTCTGAAGGAAGGTCTCGGGGTTGTACTCAGGACTGTCTCCGTCTGAAGGAAGGTCTCGGGTGTACTCAGGACCGTCTCCGTCTGAAGGAAGGTCTCGGGGGTGTACTCAGGACCGTCTCCGTCTGAGGGAAGGTCTCGGGGGTGTACTCAGGACTGTCTCCACCTGAAGGAAGGTCTCGGGGGTGTACTCAGGACTGTCTCCGCCTGAGGGAAGGTCTCGGGGGTGTACTCAGGACTGTCTCCGTCTGAAGGAAGGTCTCGGGGGTGTACTCAGGACTGTCTCCGTCTGAAGGAAGGTCTCGGGGGTGTACTCAGGAACGTCTCCGTCTGAAGGAAGGTCTCGGGTGTACTCAGGAACGTCTCCGTCTGAAGGAAGGTCTCGGGGGTGTACTCAGGAACGTCTCCGTCTGAAGGAAGGTCTCAGGGGTGTACTCAGGACTGTCTCCGTCTGAAGGAAGGGCTCAGGGGTGTACTCAGGAACGTCTCCGTCTGAAGGAAGGTCTCGGGGGTGTACTCAGGACCGTCTCCGTCTGAAGGAAGGTCTCGGGGGTGTACTCAGGACCGTCTCCACCTGAAGGAAGGTCTCGGGTGTACTCAGGACCGTCTCCGCCTGAAGGAAGGTCTCGGGGGTGTACTCAGGACTGTCTCCGTCTGAAGGAAGGTCTCGAGTGTACTCAGGAACGTCTCCGTCTGAAGGAAGGTCTCGGGGGTGTACTCAGGACTGTCTCTGCCTGAAGGAAGGTCTCGGGGGTGTACTCAGGACCGTCTCCGTCTGAAGGAAGGTCTCGGGGGTGTACTCAGGACCGTCTCCGCCTGAAGGAAGGTCTCGGGTGTACTCAGGACCGTCTCCGTCTGAAGGAAGGTCTCAGGGGTGTACTCAGGACTGTCTCTGTCTGAAGGAAGATCTCGGGTGTACTCAGGACTGTCTCCGTCTGAAGGAAGATCTCAGGGGTGTACTCAGGACTGTCTCCGTCTGAAGGAAGGTCTCGGGGGTGTACTCAGGACTGTCTCCGTCTGAAGGAAGGTCTCGGGGGTGTACTCAGGACTGTCTCTGCCTGAAGGAAGATCTCAGGGGTGTACTCAGAAACGTCTCCGTCTGAAGGAAGGTCTCGGGTGTACTCAGGACCGTCTCCATCTGAAGGAAGGTCACAGGTGTACTCAGGACCGTCTCCATCTGAAGGAAGGTCTCGGGTGTACTCAGGAACGTCTCCATCTGAAGGAAGGTCTCGGGGGTGTACTCAGGACCGTCTCCATCTGAAGGAAGGTCTCGGGGGTGTACTCAGGAACGTCTCCGTCTGAAGGAAGGTCTCAGGGGTGTACTCAGGGCCGTCTCCGTCAGAAGGAAGGTCTCGGGTGTACTCAGGAACGTCTCCATCTGAAGGAAGGTCTCGGGTGTACTCAGGAACGTCTCAAAGCCAGTCCTGGCTGGGTTTGGGAATATTTGAGGACCAGCGATGTGAGGTTCAAGTCCCAGTCCGAAGTTGCCGGAGCCGCTTTACCGTTTTAGCGTTACTGCTACGAAGGTTCCTTAACATCTCGCTCCAAAGGAGGCAGTAGATACGCCTGTCAGACGTTGGGGGTCACTGAAGGTCACATCGCAATGCTTGCAATAACCTGCATGCCAGAGACTAAAGTGGTGCCAAAAGTATGTGGACACCTGACCATCACACCGACATGAGCTTGTTGAGCATCCAGAACCAGGGACCTCGATATGGAGTTGCACCTTCGAGATCTTGGAGTGTGGTCATGAAGTCCGATGATGTTCGATAAGTGGTTGAGGTTAGGGCTCCTGAAGGAAGCCCACCAAGTTTCATTCCTATTGGCTGGTTCCGTCTGGGTGCAGCTGTTTGATTTGAAATGGGTTGTAGTCGCTGAGCGTTCCCAAAGCGTGACCAGCTTTATTCCGAGGAAAGCAAGGGGACACATGGAATCTCATCAACCGATATGCTAGCGTAAAGCTGTGGTCAGGAATTGCCTCAAGTGGTCAGCAATTTCCTTGAGCACTGGTGCAATAACAATAAAGACACTCCTGCTGAAACGTCCGTCCGCGGTCTCTGAGGTAACTCTAGGCTGGTCCCAGCAGTCGTGCTTCCTGATTGAGGCCTTAAGGAGTTTAGGGGGTGCCGGAAATCAAGCGCTCGTTCCGGTGTGCCCTCTTAAGTTACGGAATGTGTTCCGAGGGCGTGTCCGTATATCTGAGTTTGTTTTCTGATTACTCTCGACGGGAGCCCGGCGCGGAGTCGTGCAGGCTGTTATCAGGCGTTAAAAAAACGGCCCTCGGCGTAGGCCGTAAAGTTTTTTTTTTGTTTTTTTTTTCCCCTCTTTTATTTACCGAGGAAAAATATTATTCTTGGCTAAAAGGCCTCGCCACCAAAAATAGTCCCGCGCCGAAGTGCGGGGCGTCGCCGAGAGAGATTTTGCGGTCATCATTTATGGTTGTGCATTGGAGTGTGAAATTGAAAAAAGAAAAGCAGAGAGGGAGAGAGAGAGAGGGAGGGAAGGAGAGAGGAGAGAGAGGGGAGAAAAACATTACCTTGATTTTCCAAACTAAACGCTACATTTGCATGAAATTATGTTCCTCTTGTCGGCTCGGCAAAATGCCATTTCCGCCTTTTCGCCCGCTTCACGCCCGGGTAATGAAAACGTCTGGGTGCGGAAAACGGATGGAGCGCGTGGGCTGGTGGAATTGGAAAAGCGGGAATGTGCCCGTGTTTGGCACCTCGGGCTGGATCACGCGTGCGTCCGACTCTGTTTAATGCTATCCGTCGGCGAACGTTCCCGAGGAATCCGGACCATTACTGGGGTTTCCGTTTGGGGCCCGTGGCAACTGCGTTAGTAGCGCTCCGTAAAGGACCCTGGTGGAGGGGGGATCGTGGGTGATCCGTCATGAGATAAATGCCTTGTGCTGGAGTAAGAAGCAAAGCTGTTGCACTTACGGAAAACGGCGTTCCGCTCCGGGGACTGGAAGCGGCGTTCCTGGAAAGACTTGCACGCCTGTGCCCGTTAGCAGTGTAATTGATATTGTCTATGGCCAAAAGTATGTGGACACCCTCCCCCAATTAACGCCATCCCTGTTAATACCAGGTCTATGTAACCAAGCACCCAGCCATGCAGTCTCTGTAGACACTGGCACTAGAGTGGATCATACTGAAGAGCTCCGGGGGACCATCTTAGGAGGTGGAAAGTGGGCACTGGTAGACCACTCAAACCCTTAGAGCGAGGTCAAGGCTTGTCCTCTGTTCCATCACTAGCTACAGATTTCCAAACTTCCTCCGGAAGCTACATCAGAAAAAGAACTGGGCACTGTGACCTTCAGGAAATGGGCCTTCACGACTGGGCAGCTTCACACAAGCCTAAGATCACCATGTGCAATGCCAAGCGTCGGCTGGAGTGGTGTAAAGTGCTGCCACTGGACTCTGGAACCGGGTTTCCTGGAGTGATTAATGGAGGCTTCCCAGATTAAAGCTGCATAGAGGTGGCTACCTCTATACTAATATACTAATGCCCATAGTTTTTGAATGGGACATCCAATAATATCCTCGTGTAGGTGTGATGGTCAGTTGTCCACATACTTTTGGCCATATAGTGTCAAGATGGAGTTACGATGTTACGCTGTGTTGACTAACGCCATATGTTGAACATACACGGTCATCAAACATCTGTAGGCTAACCTCGTTTTTGGCTAGTTTACAGCCTGGCTCTGATTTGGCTAACGCTAGCTTGCGTAAAGATTTCAGGTCATCATTGTTACAAATGAAACACCTGGTTTTCTGATAATTAGCTAGTTAGCATCTAGCTTTGTGTTATGATTAGCCATGAAATGAGTTGGCAAGCTCTTTCGATGAAGGTGCCTATAGCTAGCTAGCATATCATAGCTAACGTACGATACTGGCAACTTCATGCTCTTCACAAAACAACCGTTCTTGCCTATGCTAATTAACGCTAGCTCTTCAGTTAGCTTTTTAGTGTCGTTATGAATGACAGCATAGAGCTTTGGTCTTTGCCAGAACTCTGTAATCAGAGCTAGTTGCAGAGCTAGGGCCCTGCTAGGAAAACTAGCATAGTCAAGCATAGCTAGTCACCAGCAAAACCCGGCGTATGTTGGGTTTTGGGTTGGGTATGCTTGTCAACGGAGACCGATGTTGGTAAGTTGATCACCACCTAGACCAACATTTGATGCTAGCATGCTAGTCAGTGAGTCACCAGCAAAACCCGGCGTATGTTGGATTTTGGGTTGGGTATGCTGGTCAATGGAGACCGAGGTTGGTAAGTTGATCACCACCTAGACCAACATTTGATGCTAGCATGCTAGTCAGTGAGTACAGCCATGCTAGGGTGACGAGGAAAACCACCACTGGACCGGTTTTCTTTAGCACAGTGTTTTCTTCGTGGGGTAGGATCTTCAGATAGCATTAGCTAACTAGCTAATTAGCTTTCTAGCTAACTGAGCTAGCTTTGCTTCAGTGCAACAAAAGTGAAGCAGCAAACTTTGGATACCAGGCTGGGGGCGGGCATCCAAACTTGAAAGTTCAGTCTCTCTGATTTAGGTACAACAGTTGTCCGATAAGATTCCGAAGCTTGCAGCCTCTAATTTGGAGGAAACATCCTTGCTTGGGAAAAGGATTGACCCGGAATGGCACCTCAGGCCCCGTCGAATTGATCCAAAATGGCCACCAGGATCTCCGGCAGCCGCGGGTTTCCCTCTGCGAAGGAGTCGTTCCTCAGCCTGGGAGATGAAAGCCGGGGGCTAATTGGTTCCTGCTTGGCCCCGGCTCCGTTTTGTGTTTCGCTAATCCTCTTTGAAAAAGTCGTTTTCCGGAACTTTCTCTCTCTCTCTTTTTTCTTTCCCTGAGTTCTCCTCTGTCTGCGTCTTTTCCCAGCACGGGACCTCGCCGACATTAGTCTCGCTTCACTTCGCCATTTCTCTTCAGTTCCACCGCACACGTGAACCCAACACCATGAGGCCAGATGGAGCCTAAATGGTTACTCCCAGAACGTGTCCGTTTTAACAAGCCACACCCCTTTACCATACAGCGGAGAACCTTGTTTAAGATTCACATATGAGAAGTACCCGACAGGTAAGAGCTCGTTTTGATATTACCATGGTTGTGCCGTCACCGCCATTAGCATATATCCGCTCGCCACTCCGCCCAATCAAGCCCAAGTGTTTCACCTGCAGGACCAACCATGTGTTGATGGTGGTAGTAACTCCAGGCTCCTGCAGATGGCACTGCACAAGGAAGATGGGACTACAAATACATCCATAGATTGGGAAGCGGTGCTACAGTGCAGGGAATGTCTCGTTCCATGTGTGGAAAATGGCTCCAGAGCAGATGTTAATGATTGGCTTAAAGGAGGGACTGAATGTGGGCGTGGCCAAAGACCATAGTGTGAGGAAGTAGCTGAATCTGCAGGTGTATGGAAGCGTACGGTCATACGGGTCTACCAGCAGTGGCTAAAATCCCAGCCCACAGGGTATTCTCCTCGGAATTGTGCCAGGGAAGCCATCCAAACTCCACAGCTTTTCCAACAAAGCCTGGATCCATTTGGAAGTCCAAGGGGAACCTGAAATACGGACCCTGCAATCTTTGGCAGTTCGCGTCTGACTTGGGCACACCGTAGGCTGCTTAGCCAAGGCGCTCACCTGTGGTGGAGGTCCGAACAGCCAGCGATAGTTACGGGACTGCAACTCTGGAGATCGAGCTCCACAGGGAGGCTAGCGTAATTCCGAATCACCCGGATTTAAGGTTGGACTTGTGCCAGAAAATAAAAGCCTAAGAAAGGAACGATGGGGTTTTGCTTGGTGTCGTAGCGGGGTGGTGTTGACCGTGCCTACCTACCTGAACGTCCCCACCGTGATCAGACGAGGAAGGAGACTTCCAGTTGCATAAAAAGCAGGTCATGTTTGGAAATTGGGAATGATGATGTTTTCGGTTCCTAAACTAGCACACCGAGCACAGTAGAACCGCAGGACACACGTGATTAGCTAGCGTACGGTTTCCTTTCGGGGGAAATCTGGGGCGAGCTGAAGCGTTAAATAGATGGACCACTGGGGGCTGAGATTTTCCTGGACTTTGTTGGGAGGCCAACATTCCCACCCGCCCATCCCGAACCGCCCGGCCCAGATACAGAGCCTTAAGTATGAATCTGCATCGTTAACAGAACCCGTAAGTACGGCTGACGCGGCAGACCCGCAGGGTGACGGAGACACAGAACACGGACCAGGGAAAACCCAGAGTGAGAAAACCATCAGGAGGAGGAGCGGGAAGCTGATTAGGTGGGAATTCATCATGCTGAAGAACACGTTCCATTTACACACGGGCCTACAGGTAAACCAGTCTGGAGAGAACCTCACAGCGCCGCACGCCACTTCCTGAAGGGGCTTCATTAGAGGAACTACTCTGGTACCTCGTACTTCCACTAACTGGCCACTTTATTAGAAACACCCACCTTCTACTTCCACTAACTGGCCACTTTATTAGAAACACCCACCTTCTACTTCCACTAACTGGCCACTTTATTAGAAACACCCACCTTATACCTCCACTAACTGGCCACTTTATTAGAAACACCCACCTTCTACTTCCACTAACTGGCCACTTTATTAGAAACACCCACCCTGTACTTCCACTAACTGGCCACTTTATTAGAAACACCCACCTTGTGCTTCCACTAACTGGCCACTTTATTAGAAACACCTGCCTTGTGCTTCCACTAACTGGCCACTTTATTAGAAACACCCACCTTCCACTTCTACTACCTGGCCAATTTATTAGAAACACCCACCTTGTGCTTCCACTAACTGGCCACTTTATTAGAAACACCAACCTTGTGCTTCCACTAACTGGCCACTTTATTAGAAACACCTACCTTGTGCTTCCGCTAACTGGCCACTTTATTAGAAACACCAACTTTGTGCTTCCACCATCTGGCCACTTTATTAGAAACACCAACCTTGTGCTTCCACAAACAGGCCACTTTATTAGAAACACCCGACCTGTACTTCCACTAACTGGCCACTTTATTAGAAACACCCGCCTTGTACTTCCAGTCGCTGGCAGCTTGTTTGGAAACACCTGGGAGGTGAAGGGAGGACAAACCCCCACCCACCCCCTGGGGGGGGGGGAGTTGTTTCTTAAAGTGACTTTCATGGCCTTGGAAGCAGCACAGGCGCGCAGCTCGGTAACGGGCAGCAGCGGAATTCCCCCGTACTGGAGCTGCTCTGCTGCTGGTGGAGCAGTTCTAGATCCTGAATCAGCGCTGGATGTAGCCTGGCCTGTCCGTCTGCGTGGTCCACCAGGGGACTGCTCCGTATGCTCCTCCTCGACTCCAGGTGGTTGGTGGTCGTAGCCATAGACAAGCACAATCCAGCTACACTAATAACACACCCACCCGTGTACTGTTCATGTCTTCAACTGAACACGTTGGGGAACCTCCACAGTGTGGGCTACAGACAGCAAGGGAACCTCTGTGTTAATGACTCACCGGGAGCTAACAGGTGTTGGAATTCTTTGGCCATAAAGTACAGGCATGGCTTCATGACCGACCGGATCACCTCAGGAAAGGTCAGGGTGCACCATAAACAACTTTCAGAAGACCTCAGGAGACCGGAAAAGCCCTGCGTGGACATAGTCTAGAAATGGAGAGCACTCAGGACTGTTGCTCCTTGCCTGAGAACCGGACTTCCCACTAAGATCCCTCCGAGAGCACGATGGACAGTTCTGGAAGAGTGGAGAAAGAACCCAAGGCTAACAGGAAGTGATCTACAGAGACTCCAAAAACCTTCACTCATCGGCAAAACTGACTTGCATGGGAGGACACCCCAAAGGAAGTCTTGGAAGTCTACCCAGGACCACCTTGTTCCTCAAGCCTTCTGGGAGAAGGTTCTAGGAACACATAAGACAGATGTGCAAAGTCTTAGTACGAACGCACACCAACACCAAAACCTCATCCCAGCTGTGAAGCATGGTGGCGGGAGTGTCACGGTGTGGGCTGCCTGCTGGTGTAGGTTCCGGATGCCTCGTGATGGTTGAGGGAACAAACCTGCAAGCCCTACAGGAGAACGTGAGGGCAGCAGGGGATCTACAGGTGGTTGAATTCCGGGGTTCCCTTACTGTTCCTACCCTGCGCTGTGGATGTTGCTCCATGTGCTTATGGAAAGACATGAAGGGGACAGCTGTTGAGACTTGGATAACAATCAGACCACACTTCATCCAATGTAGAATTCCCGGCCATTCCAAACTGCTTCCTTACTTTTCCTCGCAAGTGTGTTGAGACATCTCCACAAGTTCCGATAAGAGCTGTGATTTGGCATGGACCGGACAAGTCTCTGGATGTGGACCACATCAGTGCTCAGACTCATACTTCCAAGAATTCCGCAATAGGGCCGGATTTGGTAGATGGCATCCCAGGCACAATTCCCAGTCACTATACATGCAGCTTGCTCCTTTGCTGGCTGGTCAGACCTCCACCGCAGGTGAGCACCTTGGCAAAGCTGCCTACGGTGCGCCCAAGTCAGACGCAAATTGCCCAAGATTCCAGGATCCGTATTTTCAGGATCCCTTTAGACTTCCAAACGGATTCAGGACTTGTTGGAAAAGGCAGATCACACCCTTGTGACCTGTGGAGTTTGGCTTTATCACGGATCCTGAATCAAAGATCTGGTTCTGATTGGGTGGAGGCCTTCCCTGGCACAATTCCCAGGAGAATTCCCTGTAGACTGGGATTTTAGCCACCACTGGTAGACCCGTATGACTGTACGCTTCCATATATCCTCTTCCCAATCTATGGATCACGTCGCGTACACCCTACAGGTATCTATAGCTCCACCGTCCTATAGAGCAGCGCCATCTGCAGGAGCCTGAAGGTACTACCACCTCAGTTTTTTCCCGGTGAGCTAATACCGGAGGATTACGTAACTCCGGTTTTCTTTTCCCAGTGCTACTCGGATTGGATACAGATCATTTCTGGGCTAATGTACTGCGTGTTCCTGCTACCGGTGTTCCGAGTTCCGAGTCCACAAGCGAGAAATATTCCAGGAGAGTGTAGGAAGGCGTTTCATGTTTACCGCGTGATTAATGAACACCACGGCGACGTGTGCGGCGGCGTGTGCGGCGGGAGTTACGACAGCGCTGGTTTGAAGACGGCGACGGTTTCGTCCCGTCCAGGCGTCCCACGAGGCTCCGGGAACCGGCAGCTCGTCTCTGTGGAGACCCGTCACCCTCTCCTCGTCCCTGCAGGCCCTCCTCTACCTCCCCTCCTCCAGCTCGTTAGCTGCTCTGAAGGGTTGCCAGCTTTGGCTGAAGTTTCCAAAAATCCCCCTTCACCACACCCCCCCGTGCCTGGCAGTGCCCACAGGCGGGTGAATTGTTTTGACAGCTTTGAAGAGAGGCTTTCTAACTTCGACTGGCAACCCTGTTCCATAGCCTGGCACCGCCACCGCCCGGCACTGCTCGGCCCGTCACCTTAACCACGCACACACCGGACAGACGGGCGGACAGACGACAGGCGGGCAGACAGACGGGCAGGCGCTTTTTCTCTTCTGAGTTCTCTCTCTCTATTTTTATCCCTCCTTTCTCCTCTGCTCTCTCTCTTCTCTGCTCTGCTTTGTCCTCTCTCCTTTTTCTTATTCCTGTTTTTCCCTCTCTCTCTCTCTCTCCCTCTCTCTCCCTCTCCCTCTCTCTCTTTCCCCCTCTCCCTCTCCCTCTCCCTCTCCCTCTCTCTCTCTCTCTCTCTCTCTCTCTCTCTCTCTCTCTCTCTCTCTCTCTCTCTCCCTCTCTCTCTATCGGTTTGCCCCTTTCTATCTTCTCTCTTTTAGTTTGTTTCTCTCTTCCTACTATCTCTTATTCTCTATCGCCCTTCACTTTTTTACTCTCACTCTCTCCCTCCCTCTTCCATCCTCTCCTTCCCTCTCTCTCCCTCCCCCCCCCCTTCTCTGTACAGCAGTGTGTGGAAGTCTATATTTACTCTGTTGGTGTGTGAGGAAGCCTGCTGTATATATTTCACAAATAGATTTATTATACAGATACGTTCACCACCACACATCACCACCAAACACCACCACACATCACCACCAGACCACCACACAACACCACCAAACACCACCACACAACACCACCACACCACCAAACACCACCACACAACACCACCACACCACCACACATCACCACCAAACACCACACCACCACACATCACCACCACACCACCAAACACCACCCACCACACCACACATCACCACCAAACACCAACACACCACCACCAAACACCACATCACCACCAAACACCACCCACCACACATCATCACCACACCACACCACCACACGTCACCACCACACATCACCACCACACATCACCACACCACACCACCAGACCACCAAACACCACCACACACCACCACACCACCAAACACCACCAAACACCACACATCACCACCACACCACACATCACCACCAAACACCACCACACCACACATCACCACACAACACCACCACACCACCAAACACCACACCACCAAACACCACCACACAACACCACCACATCACCACCACACCACCAAACACCACCACACATCACCACCAAACACCACCACACCACCAAACACTACCACCACATCACCACACATCACCACCAAACACCACAACACATCACCACCACACTACCAAACACCAACACACCACACCACCAAATACCACCACATCACCAAACACCATCACACATCACCACCAAACACCACCACACACCACCACCAAACACAACCACACATCACCACCAAATACCACCACGCCACTAAACACCACCACACCAACACACCACACCACCAAACACCATCACACACCATCACACATCACCAAACACCACCACACCAGAGGAATCAAACTGGACTGGACTGCACCAGGGAAGTCAAACTGTTTCTCTTTCTCTCTGACCTCCTTCTCCCCCCCCCTCTCTCTCTCCCTACTCCCCCTCTCTCTCTCTCTCTCTCTCTCTCTCTCTCTCTCTCTCTCTCTCCCCTCGTCTGACTGTATGAGCGGCAGTGTTAGGGTTAGGGTGTTCCTGTTTACTCTCGGAGTAAAGGAGTCGTACACAGAGCTGTGGTGTTTACACTTACAGAGAGTAAACAAACAAGGAAACCCAGCAGCAGCCTTTTAACCCCTCCCCATCCGGAGAGAGGGAGAGCGAAAGAACCGAGAGAAGGGGGAGACGAAAGAGATGAGAGAGAAGGGGAAGGGAGAGAAGTGAGACTGGGAGAGACGAGAGGAGGGACAGACGAGAGGGAGTGATGAGGGAAAGACAAGAGGGAGTGCCAAGAGAGAGAGGGAGAGATGAGACGGGAGAGGGAGATTTCTCTCCCTCCTTCTTTTCTCTCCACTATCTCTCCCTCCCTCCCTCGTTTCTCTCCACACTATCTCTCTCTCCTTTCTCTCCCTCCCTCCTTTCTCTCCACTATCTCTCTCTCCTTTCTCTCCCTCCCTCTTTTCTCTCCACTATCTCTCCCTCCCTCCCTCCCTCCTTTCTCTCCACTATCTCTCCCTCCCTCCCTCCCTCCTTTCTCTCCACTATCTCTCCCTCCCTCCCTCCCTCCCTCCTTTCTCTCCACTATCTCTCCCTCCCTCCCTCCCTCCCTCCTTTCTCTCCACTATCTCTCCCTCCCTCCTTTCTCTCCACTATCTCTCTCTCCCTCCCTCCTTTCTCTCCACTATCTCTCTCTCCCTCCCTCCTTTCTCTCCACTATCTCTACCTCACTCCCTCCTTTCTCTCCACTATCTCTACCTCTCTCTCTCTCTCTCTCTACCTCTCTCTCTACCTCTCTCTCTCTCTCTCTCTCCTTTCTCTCCTTTCTCTCTCTCCCTCCATTCTCTCCACTCTCTCTCCCTCCCTCCTTTCTCTCCACACTATCTCTCCCTCACTCCCTCCTTTCTCTCCACTATCTCTCTCTCTTTTCTCTCTCTCCCTCCCTTCTCTCCACTGTCTCTCCCTCCCTCCCTCCCTCCCTTCTCTCCACTATCTCTCCCTCCCTCCCTTCTCTCCACTATCTCTCCCTCCCTCCCTTCTCTCCACTATCTCTCCCTCCCTCCCTCCTTTCTCTCGACTATCTCTCCCTCCCTCCCTCCTTTCTCTCCACTATCTCTCTCTCCTTTCTCTCCACTATCTCTCCCTCCCTCCTTTCTCTCTCCTTTCTCTCCCTCCCTCCTTTCTCTCCACTATCTCACCCTCCTCCCTCCTTTCTCTCCCCTCTCCCTCCCTGTTGCCCCTCTTGCCTTTCTACGTTTTCTTTCTCCCCTTTTCTCCTTCTTTCTCACCTCCATCGCTCTTCTCTCTCCCCTTTCTCTTCTCTCTCTGTCACATCTTTCCCTCCATTCTCTCTCCCTTCTCCCCCTCCATTCTCTCTCCCTTCTCCCCTTTCTCCCCTCCTCTGTCTATGCTCTCTCTTTCCCTCTGTTCTTTTCTCTCTCTCTTTTTGTCTTATTTCTCTTTATTGCTCTGTTCATTCCTAATTATTTCCCTCCTCTGTCTTAGTCTTTCTATGTTTCTCTCTCTCTCTCTCTCTCTCTCTCTCTTTCTCTCTCTCTCTCTCTCTCCTTTCTCTTTAATTTCTCTCTCGCACTCATGTCTCTCTTTCTCTCTTTCTTTCTCACCCCCCCCCCTCCTTCTTTCTGCTTTGTTGACTTTTCATTTATCTCCATCACAGACTCAGTCTTTTGACCTTTGTGGAGCGCGGCTGGGAGAAAACCACTGGATTAAACAATGAACAGAATCATTTGTAAAGGTTACAACACGAAAAGTCATTAGGCAGAAGCACGTCCCTGGAACTATTTGTCTGCGCGACAGGAGGAGAGGGGGAAGAGGAAGAAAGGGAATTACATAGCCAGCGTTTTTTCTTCCCTCTTCACCGGAAAACTCAGCCTTATCCATCAGAGCCGGGATTTGTATTGCTGATTGAATTCACCGCTACGGCACCGGCTCGCTCCAGGAGCTCCCGAGGCTCGGAATGTCAGTTATATACTGCAGAGAGAGAGCTCAGCTCACCTGTCCACGCCCCACCCACTCAGTCTATACCACAGTACCTACATCTAGAGCTTAGAGTTATACACTCCACCTAATGAGAAACTGTAGAACAGACTCAGTCTATACCACAGTACCTACATTTAGAGCTTAGAGTTATACACTCCACCTAATGAGAAACTGTAGACTCAGTCTATACCACAGTACCTACATTTAGAGCTTAGAGTTATACACTCCACCTAATGAGAAACTGTAGAACAGACTCGGTCTATACCACAGTACCTACATTTAGAGCTTAGAGTTATACACTCGACCTAATGAGAAACTGTAGACTCAGTCTATACCACAGTACCTACATTTAGAGCTTAGAGTTATACACTCCACCTAATGAGAAACTGTAGACTCAGTCTATACCACAGTACCTACATTTAGAGCTTAGAGTTATACACTCCACCTAATGAGAAACTGTAGAACAGACTCAGTCTATACCACAGTACCTACATTTAGAGCCTAGAGTTATACACTCCACCTAATGAGAAACTGTAGAACAGACTCAGTATATACCACATTACCTACATTTAGAGCTTACAGTTATACACTCCACCTAATGAGAAACTGTAGAACAGACTCAGTCTATACCACAGTACCTACATTTAGAGCTTAGAGTTATACACTCCACCTAATGAGAAACTGTAGAACAGACTCAGTCTATACCACAGTACCTACATTTAGAGCTTAGAGTTATACACTCCACCTAATGAGAAACTGTAGAACAGACTCAGTCTATACCACAGTACCTACATTTAGAGCTTAGAGTTATACACTCCACCTAATGAGAAACTGTAGAACAGACTCAGTCTATACCACAGTCACTACATTTAGAGCTTAGTTATACACTCCACCTAATGAGAAACTGTATAATAGACTCAGTCTATACCACAGTACCTACATTTAGAGCTTACAGTTATACACTCGACCTAATGAGACACTGTAGAACAGACTCAGTCTATACCACAGTACCTACATTTAGAGCTTAGAGTTATACACTCCCCCTAATGAGAAACTGTAGAACAGACTCAGTCTATACCACAGTACCTACATTTAGAGCTTAGAGTTATACACTCCACCTAATGAGACACTGTAGAACAGACTCAGTCTATACCACAGTACCTACATTTAGAGCTTAGAGTTATACACTCCACCTAATGAGAAACTGTAGAACAGGCTCAGTCTATACCACAGTACCTACATTTAGAGCTTAGAGTTATATACTGGACCTAATGAGAAACTGTAGAACAGACTCAGTCTATACCACAGTACCTACATTTAGAGCTTAGAGTTATACACTCCACCTAATGAGAAACTGTAGAACAGACTCAGTCTATACCACAGTACCTACATTTAGAGCTTAGAGTTATACACTCCACCTAATGAGGAACTGTAGAACAGACTCAGTCTATACCACAGTACCTACATTTAGAGTTTAGAGTTATACACTCCACCTAATGAGAAACTGTAGAACAGACTCAGTATATACCACAGTACCTACATTTAGAGCTTAGAGTTATACACTCGACCTAATGAGAAACTGTAGAACAGACTCAGTCTATACCACAGTACCTACATTTAGAGCTTAGAGTTATACACTCGCCCTAATGAGAAACTGTAGAACAGACTCGGTCTATACCACAGCACCTACATTTAGAGCTAAGAGTTATACACTCCACCTAATGAGAAACTGTAGAACAGACTCAGTCTATACCACAGTACCTACATTTAGAGTTATACACTCGCCCTAATGAGACACTGTAGACCAGACTCAATCTATACCACAGTACCTACCTTTAGAGCTTAGAGTTATACACTCGCCCTAATGAGAAACTGTAGAACAGACTCAGTATATACCACAGTACCTACATTTAGAGCTTAGAGTTTAAAATTATAGAGAGACTAAAATTATGGTAATTATGTTTCGTGGTTTGGCGTCTGTTTGGTTTTGGAACAGTGTAGTCGTAACGTTTAGGTTCTACCACACAAGGAAATGGGCTGAAACCCAGGCACGGGTAGCGCACTGATAAGTGATGTTTGTGTTTGGCAAGCTGTGTGAGGGATTTGATTAAGTTCCTTATCATCAACATTCATCATGGAAATGGTTAGGAGGGTGAGGATTCGGAATGATAAGGCCGCATCCATTTCTGAAAGAATGACGAAACGGAAGTTGTGCAGAATCTTTATACTCTTTCTAATGCTTCCTGGCCACTTTATCAGAAACACCCACCTTGTCCTTCAGCTAACTGGCCACTTTATCAGAAACACCCACCTTGTCCTTCCGCTAACTGGCCACTTTATCAGAAACACCCACCTTGTCCTTCCGCTAACTGGCCACTTTATCAGAAACACCCACCTTGTCCTTCCTTTAACTGGCCACTTTATTAGAAACTGCTTTCTGTGTTGGGAGTTCACCACCCTGGGGTCAGAGCGTCTCTGTGGTCCGGACTAGTGTCATACTGCGCTCTCTAACCGTACACCAGAGGTGTTTCTGTTAAAGTGGCCAGTCAATAAGAGCATGACTGCTCTGGTCCAGGTGTTGTTGTGCAGTTTGTGTCGGTGTGTTCTGACTGAGGTGCTAGTAGGCTTCCAAATTGTTCCAAGTAGTTGCGAGGGAATTGCTATTAGGGTACTGTAGTGTTCTAAATAGTTGCTTGGGAGTTGCTGGTAGGGTACTGTAGTGTTCTAAATAGTTGCTTGGGAGTTGCTAGCTGGGTACTGTAGTGTTCTAAATAGTTGCTTGGGAGTTGCCAGTAGGGTACTGTAGTGTTCTAAATAGTTGCTTGGGAGTTGCTAGCTGGGTACTGTAGTGTTCTAAATAGTTGCTTGGGAGTTGCTGGTAGGGTACTGTAGTGTTCTAAATAGTTGCTCGAGAGTTGCTAGTAGGGTACTGTAGTGTTCTAAATAGTTGCTCCGGTAGTTGCGGGTGCGGTACTGTAGTGTTCTAAATAGTTGCTCGAGAGTTGCCAGTAGGGTACTGTAGTGTTCTAAATAGTTGCTCGAGAGTTGCCAGTAGGGTACTGTAGTGTTCTAAATAGTTGCTCGAGAGTTGCCAGTAGGGTACTGTAGTGTTCTAAATAGTTGCTCGAGAGTTGCCAGTAGGGTACTGTAGTGTTCTAAATAGTTGCTTGGGAGTTGCTGGTAGGGTACTGTAGTGTTCTAAATAGTTGCTTGGGAGTTGCTGGTAGGGTACTGTAGTGTTCTAAATAGTTGCTTGGGAGTTGCTGGTAGGGTACTGTAGTGTTCTAAATAGCTGCTCGGGAGTTGCTAGTAGGGTACTGTAGTGTTCTAAATAGTTGCTCGGGAGTTGCTGGTAGGGTACTGTAGTGTTCTAAATAGTTGCTTGGGAGTTGCTGGTAGGGTACTGTAGTGTTCTAAATAGTTGCTTGGGAGTTGCTAGTGGGGTACTGTAGTGTTCTAAATAGTTGCTCGAGAGTTGCTAGTAGGGTACTGTAGTGTTCTAAATAGTTGCTTGGGAGTTGCTAGTAGGGTACTGTAGTGTTCTAAATAGTTGCTTGGGAGTTGCTAGTAGGGTACTGTAGTGTTCTAAATAGTTGCTTGGGAGTTGCTAGTAGGGTACTGTAGTGTTCTAAATAGTTGCTCGAGAGTTGCTATTAGGGTACTGTAGTGTTCTAAATAGTTGCTTGGGAGTTGCTGGTAGGGTACTGTAGTGTTCTAAATAGTTGCTTGGGAGTTGCTGGTAGGGTACTGTAGTGTTCTAAATAGTTGCTTGGGAGTTGCTAGTAGGGTACTGTAGTGTTCTAAATAGCTGCTCGGGAGTTGCTAGTAGGGTACTGTAGTGTCCTAAATAGTTGCTTGGGAGTTGCTGGTAGGGTACTGTAGTGTTCTAAATAGTTGCTCGAGAGTTGCTATTAGGGTACTGTAGTGTTCTAAATAGTTGCTTGGGAGTTGCTGGTAGGGTACTGTAGTGTTCTAAATAGTTGCTCGGGAGTTGCTAGTAGCGTACTGTAGTGTTCTAAATAGTTGCTCGAGAGTTGCTATTAGGGTACTGTAGTGTTCTAAATAGTTGCTCGAGAGTTGCTGGTAGGGTACTGTAGGGTTCTAAATAGTTGCTCGAGAGTTGCTGGTAGGGTACTGTAGTGTTCTAAATAGCTGCTCGGGAGTTGCTAGTAGGGTACTGTAGTGTTCTAAATAGTTGCTCGAGAGTTGCTATTAGGGTACTGTAGTGTTCTAAATAGTTGCTCGAGAGTTGCTGGTAGGGTACTGTAGTGTTCTAAATAGTTGCTCGAGAGTTGCTATTAGGGTACTGTA
Organism: Prochilodus magdalenae; assembly: GCA_024036415.1. Lineage (NCBI taxonomy): Eukaryota > Metazoa > Chordata > Actinopteri > Characiformes > Prochilodontidae > Prochilodus > Prochilodus magdalenae. The sequence continues at coordinate 46,537 of JAMWET010002900.1, forward strand.
GTGTTCTAAATAGTTGCTCGAGAGTTGCTGGTAGGGTACTGTAGTGTTCTAAATAGTTGCTCGAGAGTTGCTGGTAGGGTACTGTAGTGTTCTAAATAGTTGCTCGAGAGTTGCTGGTAGGGTACTGTAGTGTTCTAAATAGTTGCTCGAGAGTTGCTATTAGGGTACTGTAGTGTTCTAAATAGTTGCTCGAGAGTTGCTGGTAGGGTACTGTAGTGTTCTAAATAGTTGCTTGGGAGTTGCTGGTAGGGTACTGTAGTGTTCTAAATAGTTGCTTGGGAGTTGCCAGTAGGGTACTGTAGTGTTCTAAATAGTTGCTTGCGAGTTGCCGGTAGGGTACTGTAGTGTTCTAAATAGTTGCTTGGGAGTTGCCAGTAGGGTACTGTAGTGTTCTAAATAGTTGCTTGCGAGTTGCCAGTAGGGTACTGTAGTGTTCTAAATAGTTGCTTGCGAGTTGCCAGTAGGGTACTGTAGTGTTCTAAATAGTTGCTTGGGAGTTGCCGGTAGGGTACTGTAGTGTTCTAAATAGTTGCTCGGGAGTTGCTAGTAGGGTACTGTAGTGTTCTAAATAGTTGCTCGGGAGTTGCTAGTAGGGTACTGTAGTGTTCTAAATAGTTGCTCGGGAGTTGCTAGTAGGGTACTGTAGTGTTCTAAATAGTTGCTCGGGAGTTGCTAGTAGGGTACTGTAGTGTTCTAAATAGTTGCTCGGGAGTTGCTAGTAGGGTACTGTAGTGTTCTAAATAGTTGCTCGGGAGTTGCTAGTAGGGTACTGTAGTGTTCTAAATAGTTGCTTGGGAGTTGCTAGTAGGGTATTGTAGTGTTCTAAATAGTTACTTAGGAGTTGCTAGTAGGCAACTATAGTGTTCCAAGTAGTTGCTAGGGAGTTGTTAGTAGGTTATTGTAGTGTTCCAAGTAGTTGCTTGGGAATTGGTAGTAGGTTACTAAAAGTAGTTGCCTGTGAGTTGCCAGCAACTTACCATAGGATCTTAATGAATTGCTCTAAAGTTGCCAGTAGGTTGTTGTAGAGTTTTAAATAGTTGCTGGGGTGTTGCTAGTAGGTTGTCGTGGTGTTCTATGCCTTTGCTAGGATGTTGGGTGTTGGTTAGGGATTTGCGTGAGCAGTTGCTGTGGTTTTAAAGCAGGTTCAATAGAGCACAGGCCACCCAGGAACACTATCACAGGTGGATAGGATGGGATAGAGTGATGTTCTAGCTCAGATCGTGAAAGTCTAGGTAGCCAAAGGCATAGGGTTGCGTGAAACGGCCAACAGCTGTTGTTTTTGACAAGCGATTGTCGTTTTGCTGGTTGTTTGTAGTTTCCGCCTTGGTGAAAAGCTATGCTATGTCGCTAGTTATCAGCAGTTAATCGTAAACCGTCTGTTTAGCTGTTAGCTTATGAACTAATCCAGCGAACATGTTGTTCCCCTTTTCTGGCTGCTGTTAATTAAACGTCCTGCTCGCCACAGAAATGGCATCATCAGAATTTAAGAGAAAATAAACAGGTTTGATGACTGAGGTTGCAATTAAGCTGTCCTGCGTGGGTGAATTCCTGGTGTTTAATCAAAGCGTCAATGATTAGAAGGTCTGAGATGAAAATGCCTAGGCCGGATAGAGACCTTGATTCATTTGCAACAATCAGTGGAAACACGGATGATGGCATCATGCAGAAATCAAGGGGTTTTTGTTCTTTGAGCTCTAAGAAAGAGATCGGTGATGGAGGGTGAGGTTAAGCTTCAAAAGAAACAGTCAAGCTTTCAGCTCTCAGAATTGTTTTTAATACACGAAGTGCAGCAGATTAAAGCATTCATTAGCTGATTATATAACCCGTGAGTGGAGAGTCAGCGGATATTTCAATCTGTAGTTTCACTATAACAAGGCATTCAACATCAATCTGGCAACATATATATATACATATAAAAATATATAGTTTATAATATATATATGTTATACATATATACAAACAAAATATGTCATTTTATATATTAAAGAAAAACATTTATTAGAAAAATGTTTTATTTTATAAAAAAAAAAAAAAAAAATATATATATATATATATATATATATATATATATATGCACATAATTACTAATAAAAAATCATGTTTTTATTATTGTTATACATTTATTTTAAATATGTATTTTTATATATAAAAAAATATATATATAAGAAACAAAATATGTTATAAAAAAATTTTATATTTTTTTTATTTTATATATATATATATATATATATATATATATATATTAAAAAAACTCAATTATATATATATATTTATAATATATATTTAACATATATATATATATATATATATATATATATATATATATATATATATCTATATATATATATATATATATAATAATATATATTTGTGGCCGGAATTTTCTTTTTCACTTTGGTGGTAGTAACTTCAGGTTCCTGCAGATGGCGCTGCACGAGGATAATGGGGAGCTATGAACACCTGCGGGGTTTGAGTGACGGGATCCATAGATTGGGAGGAGGTGCTACAGTGCAGGGAATGTCTCGTTCCATGTGTGGAAAATGGCTCCAGAGCAGATGTTAATGATTGGCTAAAAGGAGTGACTGCATGTGGGCGTGGCCAAAGACCATAGTGTGAAGGAAGTAGCTGAATCTGCAGGTGTATGGAAGCGTACGGTCATACGGGTCTACCAGTGGTGGATAAAATCCCAGTCTACAGGGAATTCTCCTCGGAATTGTGCCGGGGAAGGCCTCCACCAAAACTTGGCAATTCTTTTACACAACAGTGTCTGAACGTTGGTGTGGCTACATCCAGAAACGTGTCCAGTACGTGTCCAATCTAGTCACAGCTGGTATTGGAGCTGGTTCAGTCACAGGGCACTCATTGTTTGGTCGGATGAGCTTATATACTGTATATACACATTATATAGGTCAATAACAAACATGAATATGATCAAAATGGCAAAAAAAAAAAAACATTTTAAATATTTCTGTAAACCGTAAATTTTTCGGTTTTTTAAAGCTGCACCATTTGGTTTGCGGGTTGTGCCGCCTGCCTTTTAGACGCACTTCAAATTGAACAGGCATCTATTTGGACACCCCCAAAAACTTTCGTCCTTTAGCTAAAGTTTCTACTTCTAATTTGAAATAATATACATTATTATTATAACTATATAATTTATGGTTTTCCAGAGAAGGTTGTGTCACCAGCGGTTTATACAGTATACCAAATATTAAAAAAAAGTATACCACAATACTTCTAATGTAAAACAATGTTCAGTTCATTGGTATAAATTTCATTGTAACTAGAATTTGAGTCCAGAAACTTAAAAAAACCAAAAAAAAAAAAGGATATTTTAGTTATATTTATTATAAATCATTAATTGCAAAAACTGAATGGTAAAACTGAAGCATTGTAACCGAAATGTTAGAATTCAAATTTCATTCTTTTCATTCAAATTCGGTACAAATACCGAATTTGTAAAAGGGTATGCGGCCTTGGCGTGGCACCCTAAGAGGTCACTTGGGGTCTGCCATTGCCTTTGTAGAAGCATGTCAAAATATAAGTCCTTTGTTTTTGGTTGCAGTAGCCAAAATTTGACTGAGCAAGCACCAAATCTTTTATTTTTTTTTTTTGAATTGGGAACTTTTGGGCTGAATTTGCAAGATGGGTTTTTATTTTATTAAGATTTTCCCAGCATAAAATCACCCCAGACTATTTTATTTCTAATTACTTTTAACATTTATTGCTAGAATGATTTATAATTATTTATAAATAAAATAGCTTTTTTATTAAATTTTTTTTTTACAGTTTGAGGACTCCAATTCTAATTACCATGAAATGTATCCCTCTAAACTGAATATTGTTTCACATTAGAAGTATATTGGAATACATATTTCTATATTTGATATACTGTATAATCCTACGTCTGCGTGTTGGGTTTAAGATGGTGTGTATGTTTGGGAGTTAAGAGCGCGCTCGTGTCCGGCGGCTGCTGTTTTTTCGGTCCACCACTTCTGAGTCTATCGTTTATTTGTGCTTTCAGCCTCTTGCTCGGCGCTCAGTTCTTAATTACCCTCCTCTTCCCCACTCTGCTAATGAGTTCGCGGGCCTTTCGCTTGTTTTGGATTATTTATGAGGAGCGCGCGCTCGCCCGCTCGCCCGCTCGCTCGCTCGTATTCCGGTTGGTGGTGTTGATGTTGTGAAGTACTGCTTAATTTGTGTCTGAGGACCTTTTCTAGCATTAAAGGGCTGGCAGATGTGCGAAAGTCGGGGACCACCCGTCCATGTGTCCATTGTGGGGTGTCCATGGTGGAGTGTGCATGGTGGAGTGTCCATGGTGGAGTGTCCATGGTGGAGTGTCCATGGTGGAGTGTCCATGGTGGAGTGTCCATGGTGGAGTGTCCATGGTGGAGTGTCCATGGTGGAGTGTCCATGGTGGAGTGTCCATGGTGGAGCGTCCATGGTGGAGCGTCCATGGTGGAGCGTCCATGGTGGAGCGTCCATGGTGGAGCGTCCATGGTGGAGCGTCCATGGTGGAGCGTCCATGGTGGAGCGTCCATGGTGGAGCGTCCATGGTGGAGCGTCCATTGCGGGGGGTGCCCATAGTGGAGGTGTGTCAATTGCTGGGTCTCCATTGCGGGCACTCAACAAACGAAACCTTGGTGACCATGACGTTGAGGACACCAGGAATAAAACCATAGGAGAAGGGAATGCTTTGCATGCTGTCCAATCTGTGATGACCCAATCTCCAAATGTCAGTAGAGCATTCCGTCCCCCTTTCAGCGAGCTTTGAATTGCGTTGCTAGCCTTCAGGAAACTGGAGATACGGACCCCGGAATCCTGGTTTAGATACTCGGCTGTATTGGAGGTCCGGAGAAATTTAGAGGAACAGGATTATAGGGTATTAGGTCAGTAGAGCATGATGTACCCTTTCCAGTGAGCCCTGGACTGCATTGTCCGGTCTCAGGGAACTAGAGATACGGACGCTGGAGGCTTGGAAGTTTGCGTCGGATTCAGGTGCACCCTGTGCGACCTTGCTGAGGCGCTCACCCGTGTCGTAGGTCCGGAGAGTCCGTGAGATTTGGAGTGTTGTACCTCAGTGGAAGTAAGAGAAACTTGCTTCAAACTTGACAGGATTATGGGGCGTCATGTTCCCTCTCCGACGGCACATGACTTTTTATCGGAGTCTGTAGGATTCCGGAGATGACGCTGATCATTGTCTGATCTTTGAAGAACGATAGATTGGGACCCTTTTCCGGATTGTATTGTTAGCATTCAGGAAACCGGAGATACAGACCCTGGAATCTTGGAAATTTGCGTCTGATTCAGGTGCACCTTGTGCAAGCTTGTGAGGATGCTCACCTGTGTTGGAGGTCTGGAGAACTCTGGAGGAATCTAGAGTGCTGTAACCCAGCGAAAATGTGAGGAACCAACTTCAGACTTTCGCCTTCAGGCAACTCGAAAGAACAGCGTTCACCGTCTGATCTTCGAAGTGTTGTTGGTCATCAGAGAAATGTACAAGCAATATCCCATCTTTCTAGAGCTCCATCTTTCCAGAGAGCCCTGGATTGGATTGTCCAACTTCTATCCAATCTCCGATGACCTAAACTCCAAATGTCAGTAGAGCATTCCGTCCCCCTTTCAGCGAGCTTCGAATTGCGTTGCTAGCCTTCAGGAAACTGGAGATACGGACCCCGGAATCCTGGTTTAGATACTCGGCCGTATTGGAGGTCCGGAGAAATTTAGAGGAACAGGATTATAGTCTTGTCAGGATGCTCACCTGTGTTGGCGGTCTGGGAACTCTGGAGGAATCTAGAGTGCTGTAACCCGGCGAAAATGTGAGGAACCAACTTCAGACTTTCGCCCTCGGGCAACTCGAAAGAACAGCGTTCACCGTCTGATCTTTGAAGTGTTGTTGGTCATCAGAGAAATGTACAAGCAATAGCCCATCTTTCTAGAGCTCCATCTTTCCAGAGAGCCTTGGGTTGCATTGTTAGCCTTCAGGGAACCAGAGATACAGACCCTGGAATCTTGGAACTGCATCCGATTTTGGTGCACCCTATGCCACCCTTGTCAAGTCGCTCGTCTGCTACCCAGGTCCAGAGGGCCAGAGAAATTTAGAGTGCTGTACCTCAGCAATGATCAGAGGAACCGATTGTCGTCTGTAGGATTCCAGAGGTAACAGTGTTCACTGTCTGATCTTTGAAGAACTTTAGATTGGGAGAGATGGTTATAAGAATCAGCCCACCTCTACAGGGCAGCGGAGCACGATGGGGCCTTTCCAGCAAAGCTTGGATTGCATTGTTAGCCTTCAGGGAACCAGAGATACGAACCCTGGAATCTTGGAAATGTGCATCCGATTTCGGTGCAGCCTATGGGACCTTGTCAAGACGCTCACCTGCTACCCAGGTCCGAAGAGCCAGAGAAATTTAGACTACCGTACCTCGGCAATGATCAGAGGAACCGACTTCCAACTTTACCAGATTATGGGACGTCATGTTCCCTCGCCAACGGCACGTGGATTTGAGATCACCGGGCTCCTCGCCTGTTATCTTCTCTGGGGCACCCGTTTTGCTAGCATCATAATCGGCTAGTCTCCATCACCCAAGGTTAAAACGGCATCACCTGGTCCCAAACCTCGGGCGGCACGTTCATAAACCTTTCAGTCATGGGCTTGAGGTTAGGGAGCCAGCCTTGTGACTGGTGGGTCACCAGTTTGATTCCCTGAACCAACAGGACACGACTGAAGTGAGCAAAGGCACCTAACCACCAACTGCTTCTCAGGGGCTGTGGTAGGGCAGCCCACCACTCTGGGTAAGTGTGCTCCATGCCCCCCAAGAGTGTGTGGCTGGTTCACAAGCATAATTATGTCCAAACACAATTGCTAAAGGTTCTAAAGGTTCTACATTCTAATGGCTTTCTGTGAGGACGCTTTTCAAGGTGGGCTTCTGGTTCCGTTCACCACCAGTGCTGTGGAATTCCACATTACAGCACTGGGAATGAGTGTTTACAGCCTAATGACTGAATTATGTAGACTGTACAGCGCTAACTTGCTGGCGAGCTGGCGTTCGGCTGGTCCGACCAAGCGCCCCCAGCCTCAATGCGTCCAAAATTGAATGTATTTGAATGTTTGGAATTTCATTTCGGAGCCCGGCTAACGGCGGTAATAACCGGGCTTGTGTTCCACCTCCTGGCTGTGGGTGCGCGGTGTACGACTGTGGGAAAGCCTCTTAGCTAGCACTGCTGTAATTAGCTTCTGCTTTTTTCTGTCGGTTCTCGTCACCGTTAGCGCTAGTTCGGTGCTTTTAGCTCAGGGTTCTTAACCGCACTCCAGAAAGAACAATTCTCGGCGCACGTCATCTTTACTCGTTTACTCTGGGAGAGGAATAAATCATGGCGTAAATACCAGGAGCGATTAGCCAGCGCTGCTAATGCCCCTCCTGCACCGGAGAGCAGCGTAGATGGATGGAGCGGCGGGCCGGTTTTACAGCACAAGCGCCCGAGGTTCTTTATCAAACGGTGACTTTGGAGTGTTGTGGAAAGTAGGTGACGGTGACGCACTGGGCCTCGGCTGCTGCCGGTGAGTGTGTGGGTGCGTGTGTATGTGCACGTGTGTGCGGTCTAGGTGTAAGTGTGTTTGTGCGTGTGTTTAATGTATGTGTTTTTGGGGGCGTGTCTATGCCCTGTATACGTGTGTTTGTGGGTGTGTATGTGTGTGTGTGTACACGTGCGTGTGTGTGTGTGTGTTGGTCTGTGTGTGTGCTGTGTGTGTGTGTGTGTGTGTGTGTGTATGTGTGTGTGTGTGTGTTGGGTGTGTGTGTGTTGGTGTGTGTGTGTATTAGTGTGTCTGTTGGGTGTGTGTGTTGGTGTATGCCCCCCCCCCCATAGTGTGTGTATATGTATGTGTGTGTGTACGCGTGTTGTGTGTGTATTTTAGTGGTGTGTGTGTGTGTGTGTGTGTGTGTGTGCGAGTGCTTGTGTGTGTGTGTGTGTGGGTGCGTGCTTGTGTGTGTATGTGTGTGTGGTGTGTATGTATGTGTGTGTGGTGTGTGTGTGGTGTGTATGTATGTGTGTGTGGTGTGTGTGTGTGGTGTGTCTGTGTCTGTTGTGTCTGTGTGTGTGTTGTGGTGTATGTGTGGTGTGTGTGTGTGTGTATTTTAGTGGTGTGTAGTGTGTGGTGTGTGTACGCGTGCCTTGTGGTGTTGTGTGTCTGTGTGTGTGTGTGTGTGTGTGTATTAGTGGTCCTGTCTGTGTATGTGTAGTGTGTGTGGGTGTGTATCTTAGTGGTGTGTGGGTGTGTAATGTGTGGTGTGTATATTAGTGGTGTGTGTGTATGTGTGTGTATGGTTAGTGTGTGTGTGTGGTGTAGGTAATGTATGAGTGGTGTCTAAGTAGTGTCCTGTGTGTGTGTGTGTGTGTGTGTGTGTAGTGTGTGGTGTATGTAGTGTGCCTGTGTGGTTATATTGAGTGTGTGTGTGTGTGTGTGTGTGTGTGTGTGTGTGTAAGTGGTGTGTGTATGTGTGTGTGTGTAAAATAAGGGTGTGTGTATGTGTGTGTGTATATATTAGTGGTGTGCGTGTGTGAGGTGTGTGTGTGTGTGTGTGTGTGTGTATATATTATGGTGTGTGTTGTGTGTGTTGTGTAGTTGTGTGTGTGTCTCTGTGTGTGTGTGTGTGTGTGGTGTGTATATAAGTGGTGTGTTTGTGTGTGTGTGTGTGTGTACACGTGCTTGGTGTGTGGACCACACGTGTGTGTGTGTGTGTGTGTGTATGTATGTGTATTTTGTATGTGTGTGTGTGTATGTGTCTGTCGTTGTGTGTGGTGTGTGTGTTAGTGATTAGTGGTTAGTGTGTACGCATGCTTGTGTGTGTGCGTGTACGCCGTGCTGTGTGTGTGTGTGTAGGTGTGAGTGTGAGTGTGTGTGTGTGTGTGTGTGGTGTGTTGAGGTGCTGTATTTTGTGGTGTGTAGTGCGTCGTGTCTGTGTACCCCGTGTGTGTGTGTGTGTGTGTGTGTGTGTGTGTGTGTGTGTGTGTGTGTATATTAGTGGTGTGTGTGTGTGTGTATATTAGTGGTGTTTGTGTGTGTGTGTGTATATTAGTGGTGTGTGTGTGTATATTAGTGGTGTGTGTGTGTCTGTGTGTGTGTGTGTCTGTGTGTGTTAGTGTATTAGTGGTGTGTGTGTGTGTGTGTGTGTGTGTGTGTATATAAGTGGTGTGTGTGTGTGTGTATTAGTGGTGTGTGTGTGTATGTGTGTCTGTGTGTGTGTGTGTGTGTGTGTGTGTGTGTGTGTGCGCGCGCGTGTGTGTATGAAAATGTCCTGAGTAATGAATAATGGGCCATGCGTGTGACCAGTCATGAGGACATGTCAAATTAAATGTGTTTTTCCGTCTTTGCACAAGCACGAACTCCCCCGTTACTGGAGGAGTGTTGAAAAGCTTGCCGAGCCACTTTGTCTATTTCCTATTTGCAGATCCCCGGCTGTTCACCAGCGCCGGATTGGGCACACCGGATGGGCAGCTAGAGTTGCGGAGGGATATTCAGGGAAGTTGATAAAGTGGATTAAGATGATGGCGTTCAGGCTCAGCCGTAATATTGTGCCGAGACTTGTAAAGACGGCAGAGAGGACTCTGCCACTGCCACGGTGCTCAGAGAGTGGTTGTACTGTCTCTCTGTACTGTCGGTCTGTGCTGTCTACTGTGCTCAGTGGGTGGTCTGTACTGTCTCTGAGTGCTCAGAGTGGTGGTCTGTACACTGTCTCTGTGCTCAGAGTGGTGGTCTGTACTATCTCTGTGCTCAGAACCCTGGTGGTGTGTCTCTTACAGGGGTTGTCTCTGTGCTCAGAGTGGTGGTCTGTACTGTCTCAATGCAGAGGTGTGTGTGGGGCTGTACTGTCTCAGTGCTGAGAGTGGTGGTCTGTACTGTCTCCGTGCTGAGAGTGGTGGTCTGTACTGTCTCAGTGCTGAGAGAGGTGGTCTGTACTGTCTCAGTGCTGAGAGAGGTGGTCTGTACTGTCTCAGTGCTGAGAGTGGTGGTCTGTACTGTCTCAGTGCTGAGAGAGGTGGTCTGTACTGTCTCAGTGCGGAGAATGGTGGTCTGTACTGGCTGGGTGCTGAGAGTGGTAGGTCTTGTACTGTCTCTGTGCTCGAGAGTGGTATGTCTGTTACTGTCTCTGTGCTCAGAGTGGTGGTCTCGTACTGTCTCTGTGAATGGTCAGAGTGGTTGCTGAGGTGCTGGTCTGTACTGTCTCTGTCGCTGAGAGTGGTGGTCTGTACTGTCTCTGCTGAGAGAGAGGTCTGTACTGTACTGTGTGCTCAGTGAGGTCTGTGCTGAGAGAGTGCTGGTCTGTACTGTCTCAGTGCTGAGAGAGGTGGTCTGTACTGTCTCAGTGCTGAGAGAGGTGGTCTGTACTGTTCTCATGGTGCTGAGGAGTGTGGTGGTCTTGTACTGGAGTCTCAGTCTGAGATAGCAGGGTGGTCTTGTACTTTCTCAGTCACGTGTGATAATAGGTGGATCTGTACTGCCTTGGTGCTTAGAGGCAGAGGGTGGGGGTCCCTGTACTGTCTTGGGTGCTACGAATGGTGGTCTGTAACTTTGTCTGTTACAGAGAGTGGTGGTCTGTGACTGGTCGTCAGGTGTCTGACGCAAACGTGGTTGTCTGGTACTGTCCTTGGTGCTTAATAGTGGTGGTCTGTACTGTGTCCTGTACAGAGAGTGGTGGTCTGTACTGTGTCCTGCAGTTGCTGAGAGTGGGTGGTCGTGTTACTGTCCTCTGTGCTGATGAGTGGGTGGTCTGTACGTGTCTCTGATGCTCTAAGGAGTAGTGGTGGTGTCTGTACTGTGTCTGTGTGCGCGGAGAGTGGTGGGAGAGGCTGGTCGACTCTTGTAACTGTCTCCCATGTGCGAGACGTAAGTGGGTGAGTCCGGTGTGGGTATCTGTACTGCCTTGGTTGCTGAGAGAGGTGCCGTCGTGGTACTGTCTTGG